>VUQQ01065348.1:0-18121 GCA_015108535.1 Steatocranus sp. 'ultraslender' AB-2019 | reverse complement strand
TTATCATCCGCAACTGAAAATAGTTGTGGATGATTACTATACCTTTCAAATGTGATGTTGTTGTCCCTGCCTCTCTTCCTCTCTCTCTCCCTCCCGCTCTGCTCCTGCGGGTATAACTACCGCCCCTCCCCCTCTTCTCAGCGCAAAGCACAAGGCTCGCGTGCGGAGTGAAGCGGAAAAAAAGTGCGAGAGAGAGAGAGAGGGTGAGAGAAAGGGAAAAAACCCCACGGCTCGCGATAAGGAGCCGGCTCGCGTCGTTCACGTCAAAGACCCGGCTCTGTTTCGTTCGCGACTGACCCATCACTATTGCAGAGAGTAGACAGATTGTTCCTCCTTCGTGGAGGACTGCTACAAATGTTTAAAATTACTAATTATCTTTCCTGAATCAGTCTTATTAAGTAATGTTAAAATAATTTTATCATTCAAGTGTTTTCAGTGTGAGAGAAAGTACTCAGGGCCTGCAAGTGAAACACTATCAAAGGCAGTAAAAAGTTTTATATTCTGAAATTCTGAAAAGGAATCAGCAGCAAAATGCACCGGACACAGCTATTCTAGCTCTCCTACGTGTTGCACTTTTTTTCTTCTTTTTTCTACCTCTACATCTTCTCTCTGGCTCTTACGGAAGAGGATTAGGGCCACTGGAAAAAAAAGAAAAAGAATTCTGACTTTAATCTCAGAATTCTGACTTTTTTCTCAGAATTCTGAGATTAAAGTCAGAATTCTTTTTTTTTTTTTTCCAGTGGCCCTAATCCTCTTCCGTAGGCTCTGGTGTCACCTTATGGTATGACATGGAACTTCATAAACTCTACTGCAAATACCTCCTGATCATTAAATCCCCAACAACTTTAGTTTTTTCTTTCAAGATGCAGATGATTCTCGGCATTGCAATGCAAAGAATGATCTTTAAAACAAAATTAATTACTCCACCTCCGCTTATTGTAATTTGTCTGGATTGTGCAATACCTGCCTTTCCTAGCAGAAAGGACAGTGAAGCAGCAAGGTGCTATAATACAGGACAACTCATGCAGTCATCCAACAGCATTTATAAATGAGCATTTTTTTTCTCAAAGTAAAATGACAAATGCTTCATCAATTCATATGTCAAGTCAAAAAGAGATATTTTAGTTACATAACTAAAAATAAAGCTTTTGCATCCAGAAAAAACAGCTTGTGCACCAGTATATGATATTGTCGCCATGTGGAAAAAATGGGCCTCATCTGAAGCTTTCTCATAGCTAAATTCATTAGGGAAAGACAAACAGGAACCTCAGAGAAGCCTGAGTACTCACCTAAATCCTACTCGTGACTCCCCAGCCCATCTTATGTAAATGTACTGTTTATAAGGGTTGGGGAAACCTGCAGTCAGCTGAGACTGAAGAAGTCACTTGGATGAGTGACGAAACGTTTCTCCCACAAAACGCTACGTCCAGATGAACAGAATCAACTTTTGGAGACACCTTTTAAGATAAAATCACAAAGGGCTTCACAGAAGCTAGAACATAAAACAACATCAGCCAAAGGCAATTTTAAAAAGATGGGTTTTTAACAGTTTTTTTAAAAGAACTGACAGAGTCTACAGATCTCAAACTCAATGGAAGAGAGTTCCAGAGTCTGGGAGCCACAGAAACAAAGGCTCTGTGGGAGACATGTGGACACTTTATTCAGAATTTTCTATTCAGCTTTTACTTATGTAGCACCAAATCCCAACAACAGTCACCTCAAGGCACTTTATATTGTAAAGGAAAGACATTTAAAACACAGACAATAAGACATACAACATTAAGAAGAATAGAAATGCAGCAAAGATTAAAACTAAAAGTGTGTTTGTACCTGGATTTAGTGGGTCTCACTGAACTTCATGCTGGATGCCGTCTGAATGTCCTCCTAGGAACCGGAGGAAAAAGTGTGTCTTTGTTTAACTTTTGCCCACGTAGGAGGACATGTTTCAGGACGATAAGCAGTAAAAAGTTTTTAAAATCTTTCTTTTTGGTCACTGACATTTAATGCATGATAGAGACCCCAGAGCTGACACTAGATGTCACCATTGTTGTCCTCCTGTTAGAACATGTGATACTTTGTTCAAAACTGATGGAAAGATCATTAGATCTTGCATGCAGCATGTCCCTAGCTGAGAGTTTCCGTTACATTCCTAAACTCGGGACTGAATGGCTTTTGTGTCCGAATTATTTCTCAGTTCATATATTTCCATTGATTTAGGTCAAATCTGGCTTTACACTAACACCAAATCGTCTCTTATAACATTGCACATATATTTATGTCCACAGTTCAATTTCCTTATTTGTTAAAGGGGAAAGGAAAATACATCAAACTCAGTTTCACTGTTTGTTTTTATTTGATATTCACTGACAGACAGATGTTAATAAGTACAGCATGTTACAGATTGTAACAAACATGTTATCGATTAGTGAATTGCTTCATGATTGTTGATTGAATAGTACCCATACTACATGACATGGACTGGGAATTCAGTTGAGAAATGATTGTAATTGAAATGCTTCCATCCACTCTGGATTCTGACTCTTGTTGAGATGGATATCATCGTATGACTTGCAAGGTTGTTATAGTTAACTAAAGCTAAACTAAAAACTAAAATGTGATAAAAAACAAACAAAATCAAAACATTTTAGTTAACTAAAACAAAACTAGACCAAACTGAAAACCAACTGAAACAATCTTACGATGCTAGAAAACTAACAAACTAAAATGAACATATGAAAATATGCACTTAGTGTTTGTTAGTTTGGTACATTTGTATCTGAACTTGCTTTATGAGGCTTTGATGCACATATTTTTTGAAATTTCTACAACAACTATTTCAACAGTGTAATACTGCACTGATTTTGCTGATTGTTGCCTCTAACATAAGACCTCCATACAATAATAACTAAAAAAATTACCAAAACTAAGACTGAAACTAAAACTAAATATGTTTTGAACAGTAAGAACTAAACCGTAGTGAGCAAACTTGCTGCAGAAAGTAACTGACTAAGGGACACATCTGGGTTCCTTTGGCCTGTACAGAGGTACAGGGTGGAAATGAGACGAAAGCTGCTGAGTGAAAATGTTCAAATATTTTCACTTTCGCTTGGCACGCTCCCCTCCTCCTGCTTCCAGCAGTTCTCTTTTCAGCTGCGTGCTCTGCGCTTTACGCACAAGTATAGAGACACAGAGAGCAGAGTGCCACACAGAGCATCGCTGTGTGAGCATGTCCAGGTAGAATTATTGTTATTCTAAGATGATCCTGCTGCTCGCTCTGCTTTCTGTTCTCTCTGGAGAACTGGGTCTGTGCCGGAAGGAGGATGAAGGCTTCACCTTTGAAGGAGACATCCTCCAATTTGCCATGACCTCCAACACGCTTTACATCGCCACAGAGGAGAGGCTGTACCAGTTGAGCCACGACCTGACTCTGATCAACAGTCTGACCCAGAGAGGAATCTTAAAGACCGAAAACCAGCAGGATGATGTGCAGTTTTACAGGGTTTCTGGCACAGCTGAGTGGAACGCAACTTTCAGCATCAACGTGTTGTTGCCTTTCACAAAGAATGACTCTCTGATCAGCTGTGGTGTGACTGACGATGACTGCAGTTACTGCGAGATTCTGGACCTGAAGAACATCTCCAAGCTTCTGTACAGAGAACACATCCAGGTGGGACCTCTGAAAAGCAGCAGCAGGTCAGTCAGCTTTCTGGTGGATGTGAAGAAGAAATCTCAGACTGACACTTACATTCTGACCGCGATCCAACAAAACAGAGAAAAGCCCGAAAACAACAAGTGTGGTATTAATCAGCAGACTGTCAACCTTCAAGATACAGATAACAAACAGGGTGGAGGTATATTTTCTATAACTGATCGAGCTTCAGGCACACCTCAGGTCAGAAGTAAAGGTGATGTGGAGTTTGTTGACGGGTTTCAGATCAATTCAACCATCTATCTGTTCTCCAACGTGCTCTCAGCTCAAACAAACAGAATCCGTCTCATTTGGCTCGAAGGCAAAAGAAGCAAAACTGATACACTTAAGTCTCTGCGGGGCGCGACTCTCAGTGTCTCTGATGGTGACAGCAGCAGACTTGTGGCCTCCTCGGTCATCCCGGGGGAGCAGCCGGTGCTTTGGAGTGGTGTGTTCAGTGTGGATGGAGGAGACACCGACACCCAGCTGATGGTGTTTGACATCAGCCCTGATTACAGCAGTGATACCGACAGAGATCCAGACTTCTACACCTCTATGCCATCAGAAGTGACGGTGAGGGTTCCTGAATGTAGTTTCCACCTGTGCCTCCACATTTTCATGTGGACAATCATGAAAGCAAAATGTTCACAGAGAGGCAGATTACTTTATTACACAGTGTGGTCACAAAACTAGAAACATCAATTGATTCAGACTCAGTCTGCTACTTCACATAAACAGTTAATGTTAGGCTCAAACTTTCCCGTAAAAAACACTTAATGTATAATAGGTTTATATAATGTAAAAATACATATAATAAATGAATTCATATTTGTATTTTTATAAATATAAAAAGGAGAAGCCAATAATTACCATAATAAAAAAAATAAGATAGATACAAAATATGAGGCAAAAAGCGGTTTAAAAAAACAATATCTCTGTCAATTTCTACACAAAATCAAAGAAATTCAAAGGTTTTACTGAAGACACAAGAAAAATGAATCTGAAATGTTTAAGCTGCTGGTATGTCTGCTGGTGCATGTGACAAACAAACTGAGTTTCACTGAATGATGTTTGACTTCATCACTATTTGAATATGTAGTTGAGAGCAGGGGTGTAGCTCTGAACTCTGGGGCCTAAACATATGTGGGACCTTTTTCTGATCAACATCAGTTTCAAATCTTTTTATTTTATATATTTTAACAAAAAGAAATTAAAATCAATCATTGCACTGGAGGTTAGTTTTCTGTCCTACAATAAAGTTTTCTGATTTATGACAAACTTTGACATGTAAAAAAATGTAATATTAGAAATATACAATGAAATAATATTTTAAAAATATCACTTCATCATCCTGAAGCCAAATGCTGCTTGGTCTCAGTGATGCTAAACCTTCAGCTGAAACTGCTGACAGTACAAATCATTACTTGGAAAAACTTCTATTTGCTTCTGTAGGCGCTCCCCTTGTGTTACAATATTTTGCCATCGTAACGGCTGCTGATCAGTTTGCTTTGTCTTCTACTTTTTTTTTTCTTTGATACCCAGATGTTGCTTTGTTTCTGTGATGTGGAGGCACATCCCACTACGAAATGGACTAAACCACTGTTTATCATTTGTAAAGGGTGAAGGCGGTATGAAAGAGCCGTTACCTTTTTGGAATTATAGTTCAGTCACTCAACCACGCCGTTCTAACCATAACAGTGATTACTTGGAAATAATTTTTAAAAATGCAAACAAACAGACACTTTCCATCCCTACATTACAACGGTTCCTCATATCAATGGGGCTCTAAATTCTCAGTGCCACTGTCCCCACACTATCATGCTCCTAGTGAGAGGAGCTCACTGAGCTCACTAGCTGCTGTGGTGACAGATGTCAGTTGTGGTCATTGCTCTCATGTGACTTCATAAAGATTCATTATCTGTATAATAGTTATCCCCATACTTCATGAAATGCTGTGAACCCTTGAAATAGCACATTCTTTAATTATATATGAGAAAATTGCATCATAGTTGATTCAGTTTATTCACCATTAAATCATATTTGAATGATTTTCAAGTTGAGTATGTGATTTCTCAAGGTGTAAACACAATTAATGAATGTGCTGTTTGGGTTCATAAATTTAAAGCACTTCATTAGGTTTGGAGTGAATACAACTTATTTCTATTTTAACCATCTTGAGTTCTAATCTTAACATATCTACAATATCAGATTTGATGATCAGTGTGTTTGTTTCTCAGCCAAAGATCCTAAAACCAAAGGCAGTCCTCTTCAGGCACAGCTACATGACCTCTGTGCTAGCAGTGAGGCAGAGAGGCTGGATGGTTTTCTTCATTGGGACAGGAGACGGGCAGCTCATTAAGGTGTGTATGAAATGAAACATCTAAAGTACTTTACCAGCCTGATTTTAAGATGCCTCTTCATCATCCTGAAATGCACTGGCTTCCTCACATGAAACAAACATGAAAAATAGTTCTGTCACCAAAATATATTTGTTGAATTAGCATCTATTCATAAAATCACGAACAACCCAACCTATTTATCTTGACCCAAGATAAATAAAAAGCAAAACTTTTTAAGAGGCAAATTATTCATGATTTTTTTTAGCTTGCTTATTTGAACTAGTCTCTCATTTTATTTCATTGTTGAAGTCTTTGCTGCAAACTGCAGTCACTTGTGGTCTCTGTAGTTTCTTTGTGTGCTCTCAGTCTCACTGTGAGTTCATCTGCTCACACACTGCAAGGTTTTGTTTGTGGAGTGGAGAGATGAGAGCTGTGACCCTGAAAGCTCAAAAAGCTTCAACAAGTATTTTATTGAATATGACGAGAGCAAGAGATAGAGAAACAAGCTGAGAGGGCTGTTGTCATGGTTTGAGTTTTTCGGTCATATCGACTCGTTTGATCACAGTTTGTGATTAAGTCGGAAAGTTGGTTTTACAGATAAGAAATACTGACTGTTTCACAACATATACAGCAGATATCAGCATGACACTGAATCCAAGCAGCACAAACACATAAGATCTTCTTATGAATGAGGGAAAACTTAAAAAAAAAACAGCCTTTCGTTTGGAAGATAGTGGTCAGAGAAAAATAAACAATTGAAATGTTCATTAAACATAAAAACATGAATTCTTATTTTCACAAACTGTTGTTGTCAGCTGTCTGTGGACAGGAACTATCACGCTGCCTGTCCCACGGTGCTCCACAGGACCAGTGATGACCGCAAAGTGTTTCCCAAATTACATCTGGATCCAGTGGGTCATAAACATGTGTATGTGCCATTTAGAAACCAGGTATTTATATTATTTACTGGTTATTTTAATGTCACATGTACCTGTGCTGCATTTTAAAGTGTTTGTTGTTCTAGATGAAGCGAGTTCCTGTGTCAAAGTGCAGCACCTACACAAATGTGCAGGAGTGTTGGTCTGCACAGGACCCATACTGTGGTTGGTGTGGCTCTAAAAGCAGGTGAGAGAAACAACACATGCAGCTGACGTCTTCAAACTATTCTGAACTTGGTGATCATTTCTCCTTCTTCTCCTAGCTGCACATTTGAAGATGACTGCACAGATTCAGACTGGCTGTCCATTCCTGATGAGTCCCAACACAAAATGATTTCCCACAAAGTTGAAAAGGACACAAACGGACAGGTACAGCTTACAAACACACTCGGGACTGCAATCATTTGTGGCTTTCAGGTATTTCTCACACATGTTCTTCATTTTCAGATTTTACTAAAAATCCACACACACTTGACTGTGGGCCAAGAAGTGTCGTCCAACTTTACCTGTCAGTTCGCTGCGAGGTCCAGCTCGATTTGTGCTTTGAATAACCCTCCTCCACAGTTCCCACAATGCACCTGCATCCTGTCTGATCGTACACTTCCTGCTGATGGTCAGTGACTTTTCATAAATAATCCAACGAATGAAATACTTTGCAGTCAGACCTGCTTATTGATGTGCAACACTTCCCAAAAAGCAAAATGGAAACATTACAGAGCTCACTCTGACAGATGAAATATTCTTTACTAGTTGACAAATCTGAGCTGCTTGTTATTATAAACTGTTGCAACTCATTAAACATATATGTCTAAAAATTAGCAATTGAAGGCTATGACACTGATCATGTTATTTTTTTATTTAACAGGTCTGCATGTCACAGTGAAATTTAGACTTGGTTCAACACAACTGTCAGAAGAGCTGAGGTTGATCAACTGCTCTGACATCAGTGGACCACCAAGTTCAGTCTTGTAAGTCCAATCAGATTATAAAGATTATGAAGATGGATCACTAATAACACAACATTATGTGTCATCACCAAGAAAAAAGTATTACTACTGAGGAGTCTCTTGGTTTTATGTTGTATTTTTGGACATAATCATTTTCTTGACAATCTCAACACTAATATGTGATTGTTTCTCTTCAGGTGTTATCAGTGCATCAAAGCTGGTTGTGGATGGAACATAAACAGATGTTCCTGGGCCGATCAAACAGAGATCAATGTAATAATTCATGCCTTTAGTTTACCTAGTTCAGGTTTTTCCTCATTAACATATTTGTTTAAATTTTATTTCGCTGATACCATTCTACATGTTTAGGCTATTTTGGTGTATCTTTTTTAAATCTACTTTTGGGAATAAGAAAGTTTATCTTATCATATAATTAAATCTTCCACTTTAAGTTTATATTACTTTTGAGATTTTTCAATCATTATTAAGGGTGGGTTGGTCTAATGTTCAAATATCTATTGCTTCTCAAAAGCAGCAATATTATATGCAATAATATGTTAAGTGATTATGACAACTCACAAATACCAGTTCAGTTGCTTGACAAAAATCATGATTACATTTTTTCCTTGTAAATAAGACAGAACTTCTGCCTCATCAGTCCTACATAGTTTCTTTAGACAATGACAGTAAACCTGCCATATTGATTCCCTCTGCTTCCTCCTGCAGGACAGCGTTTGCCAAAATGTGCAGTCTGGGAAGAACTTCTCTGTGAGTCTGAACCTCAGTCCTCAAACTCATTGTTCCTCTGACACCTTATTCGTGTTCAAAGCTTCTAACATCAGCTGATGGCCGTGGATTAAAGCTGATCATTTTTTGTCTTACTGTCAGATCCCAGAGATCTCCTCCATCACTCCCAGTGTGGTGTCTTTCTACGGTAGAAACCACGCAGTGCTGTCAGGTCGTAACCTCGATAATGTGACTGCAGTGAGGATGCAGGCAGATACTGACTGTACTCCAAAAGAGTGAGTCACTTTACACACAACTAATGCACAACTGATAGTTTGTGCTTTGGATACAAAGCACACAGTAAAATCTAGAGATTATTCCAGGGAAACACCACTCATACTGAAATATAGATTAAATGTTAAAAACAGCACAAATGTTTTCTCAGCACTGTTCTCAGACAGACCAACTGAGAGTAAACCCTGAAACTAAAGCTCACTGTCCTATTTTAGGATTTAAGGAATTTAACGTAAATTATTTTAACTGTTTTGTTTTGGGGTTTCTTCTGTTTTAATTAATGATTTTTTCTTCGGGCTTTGAGGGTTTTTTCATTTATCACAATAAAAGTAACTTTGAAAAAACTACAAAACACATACTTTGGTAGTTTAGACTGGCATTTAGTTATGTTGTGGAAAATTTTGATACTCAGCTTTTGTCTGTTTTCAGTTTATGAGTATCATGATAATGTCAGTGATTTTTTTCTGTGTCTGTTCTGGTCAGATCTTCTGTTTGGGACAACACTGGTTTCAATCTGACGTTCCACATTCCCAGTTCAAATATCAAAGGTGTGGTCAACGTATGTCTTCTCCTCCCAGATGGTCGTTGCCATGGCAAAGCTAAAATCACCTACAGCTCATTACCATCATGCACCAATATTACTCCAAGCAGCAGCTGGATCAGGTGCATTTTTTCTACTGAAACCTCCAAATAACACATTAAAGTTATGACGGATCTCTTTTAGATATACACTTTAAAGCAACTTATAATGTTCAATAAGCAGAGATGTGAAACTGAACATGATATATTGAGATATAATTGGAACTCTAATACCGATCATGGTAGAAGAGAATCCCAGTTTCGAGTTAGGACAGGACTCACTGGTGGTGAAGATGTAATTGGTGGTTTAGATGGGGCTCTGATTGTACACAATGAGGTGGAGATGAGGAGGCGGCAGGATCCACAAATAAGAACCTATAAGGCTGAAATGATAGAGAGGGGGAGGCTGAATGGCTCGGAGCAGATGGGCAAGAAAATAACAGTGTGTGAAAGTGAAGGCAATGTAAAGAAATCGACTCACAGCAGAGCAGCCAGGAAAGCAGGCACATGAGTAATTACAGATCTTCCTTATTGAACATAGGCTTTATTTTTAAATACTAAGACTTTGGCTGATGTCACACTGTCTCCAAATCCACCAGTGAACCAAAGGTACCATTAAATAAACATGACACAGTGATGAAGAAAGCTTTCTATCTGTTTAGCATTTTAGCCTTCTCCTTTACAAGCGTTTGCCGATGCAGCTCAGAGGTACAGAGGTACTGAGTACTCCACTGATGCTACAACACAGTTAAAGTGACACATGTAATGTGTTGTCATCAATAAATGAGCTAAAGCAACAGTAGTGAATTGTGACAAAATTTCAGCAGAACTATTTTTGAGTCTAGCCCCGCTGCTTTGACAGTAACTTAAATCATCGTATTTTTGAGATTTGTTCTAGGAAGCAGCAGAGAAACTGTTCTGGGTCATCTGATGGGGAAAGAGAGCCACTTCCCAAAAAAATGTCTTTTGCTATAAGGCTACTTCCACTTTTAGTTGCAACTGAAAAAGGAAATTCTGTCATCTCAGTTTCTTTTTTCACCTTAAAAAGGAACCCCATTTTATTTAAGAGTTTGTTTAAAGCACCAATCTTTACCTAGGCATTGGTTTCTTAATGGTATGTATTCAGCTTTATGCCAACACAAGTCAGCTAAAACTGAGAGATTTTTTTAAGATTGATACAGTTAAAGACAAACACAGACATTTTAAATGTTCTCTGGTGCTCTGTGTCCTGCAGTGGGAAGAGGAAGATCACACTCACTGGGTCCCATCTTAACTTTGTTGAAGGGGTCATGCACAGCCCCACAATGCAGGAGGTCAGACTTCCCAGATACATCAGCTCTCAGGTACATTACACCTTCTATTACCGTTTAAGTTAACCAGCCATGTTATATCAAAAATGATAAATTACAGTGTGTGTGAATATGTGATGTTGCGTGCTGTTTTGGTCACGTTGTGTTATCTTTTGTGTACATTTAATTTCATTGCAGGATCTCACCTATGATTCACCTGCAGCTCTGAGCATTTCTAGCAGTACTGTGTATTTGAAAGTAGCCAATGAAACCTTGACCTGCTCCAGAAAACTCTCGTACTATCCAGACCCTGAGTTTACCAGCTTCACAGCCACAAGGACAGGGAAAGATGTGCACATCACCATTCAGGTATTTTTAAATATACTTTTTTTTTTTATCATACATATACAAACATGTGGCATCAGTTCGTTGAAATGTAGCCTTTGTTTTTCTTCATTTAGAAAAAAACAGACAAGCTGGAGATGACAATAGATGAGTTATCAGTGTGGGGCATTCAAGACAAGCCAAAAAATTGCACCATGGAAGCCAAAGAAACCAGTGACAACACTGACTCTTTCACCTGTGAGATTAAAAGCTCAACCAACCATGAATTTCAACAGTTACTGGTAAATATTTCTTTCATGTTAACCAAACCAAATAGTTGTGTGGAGATGTAATGTCAGTTTCATTCTGGCAGTAGAAACATTTCAGTATTTTAGTACAGTAAAATAGGCATTAAAATTGTACTGAGAATGTTTTCACATAGACTTCATTAGGTATACTTGTTAACCTGCTCATAAATGCAACCCTCCTACCAATAATATCATGGTAAAGCTGAACAGCTGAAATTCAAGCTCAGTGTAACTCTGAATGTGACATGGTTGTTCAGGCTAGACAGGCTGGTCTGAGTATTTCATAAACTGCTGATCTACTAGGATTTTCCAACATCACTTTTAGGGTTTCGAGAGAATGGACTGACAAAGAGAAAATATGCAGTGAGCTGAAGGTTGCTTGCCATGTTGATGTTAGAGATCAGAGGGGAATAGCCAGAGTGTTGTTAAGAAGACAACAGTAGCTCAAACAAACACTCATTACAATGAAGTATGATGACGAGCATCTCCGAATGCGCAATATGTTGAACCTTGAAGCAGTTGGGCTACAGCAGCAGAGCACCCCACTGGGTACCACTCCTATCAGCTAAGAACAGGAAACTGAGGCAACAGTTTGCACAGACTATTATGGTGGAATTTGCAGCAACTGGGTGATAATATCAGGTCAATATTGACTCTGTGGGGAATGTTTCCAGCACCTTGTTTATATGCATTAAAAAATCATGTAGTTCTGACAACAAACTGGAACCCAATATGGAACTTGCAAGCTATAACTAATGCAATGAACAGTGTGGCAAAAAACAAAGAAAAATCCAGTATGTAAACATGCAAGGCCTTTTCCCCCAGTATAGTATACTGTATGTGATTTGTTTTTGTTTGTTTGTTTTGGGTTTTTTCATAGATAAAATACGGAGACAAATCTGTCGAACTGGAAAATAAAGATAAATCTTCAGTTTACTATTTTCTGATGCTGATCCTTGTCCTGCTGCTGATACCAGCCATTATTATTGGTAAGAACACAATTTAGAAGTGAATTTTAGTCCCTAACCACGCTAAAAAAGGATGTGCAGGTCAACTCTTTAACAACCATACCGTTCTTTTGCATTGCGCTATAATCTTTATGTTGCAGTGGCGTTATTCTACCAAAGACAACAGCAGAGGCTCGCTGATAAGATGAACAAGTTTGTGGAAGATGTTGAGCTCAACATCAGGAATGACATCAGACAAGGTCAGTCACAAAATCTCACAGCATCACTTTGATGTACAATTTATACTGCTCGAAAATTAAAGAAAAGCTTTTAAAATGCATGTCAGTGCAAGGAAAAAAATCATGCTGGATATCTATAATGATATGGACTGGATAATGTACAGTATTATGAATGTATGCAAGTTCTGTTGGATTTCGGGCAGGCGTGTATAGGGGTTAGTCAATGGTATCAATTCCTTCATCCTCCGTGAGCTGCCTGCTTACCCTGGGCACATGAGGCCAGACATTGTCATGCACCACGAGGAACCTAGGACCCACTGCCCCAGCGCAGGTTGACAATGAGTCCAATGATTTCTTCCTAGTACCAAATGTTAGTCAGGGTGCCGTTACCTAGCTGGTAGAGGTCTGTGTGCCCCTCTGTGGATGTGCCTCACAAGCACATAAGAAATATTTTTGCACTGTCAGCTTCAGAAAGGTTTATCTGACAGAGGGGAAAAAAATTCCACAGTTGTGCAACATTAAAAGGAAGTGAGGTCTATGTGAAGAGTCATCACAAAAACAAAGTTACCGGAAAAGTTACATTTGCAAAGCCACATTCAAACTACTTGGGGCAGTTTTAGAAATAACCGCCGTGGACAGATGAAATATAATTAATTTAAATATGTCAGTTTGAGGTTCTGTATCAATAGATGAAGGATTGTAAAAGGTCTGGACTGCAGGCAGGCCAATTCATCAACTAAAGTGAATTTTTATACCCTGAAGTCATGCTGTTGTTATAGACCTAGTATGCAGTTTAGCATTGTGTTTGTTGACATGTTCAGGGAAGGCCTTACCTGACATAATAATGAATTACAGTAGTCCAGCCTAGAAGTAATAAATGTATGAACTGCAAACATGAAACACGATGTTTCTAATTTTAGAGATGTTGTGCAAATTGAGAACGTCTTACGTTATATAATATTTGCACTGACAGATATATCCTGGTTAAAACGGAGTCTAAGGTTACTGTGTTACTGAAGGCCAAGTAATGCCATCTAAATAAGTATCTGGTTAGAGTACAACAACTTCAGTACTATTGTAGTTTTAAAAATGTCAATGGTCAGCATGATGGCATAGTCTAACAGCAAGAAGGTCCTTAGTATATCTAAATTTAAAAGCAGGAAATTAGAGGTCTTGCAGGTGTTTATGTCTTTAGCTATTTATGTGGTTTAACTAATTGGTATCTGTCTGACATCACAGACAAATAAAGCTGGTTATCATCTGCATAGCAATAAAAATGTATGCTATGCCTTCTAATAATACTGACTAGTAGAACTGGTCCTAACACAGAACCCTGTGGAACTCCTTAATTAACCTTAGTGTGTGAAGAAAATTCCTAGATTAGATAGATATGATTCAAACCACTGCAGCGCAGCACATTTAATGCCTACAACAATGGTCTAAACGCTGTTACAAAATATTGTGATTAAGAATATTAAACACTCCACTGAGGTCTACCCGGACATGTCATGGTCCTGGGCCATGTTGGCCCAGTATTCTTAGTTTTCGTGTGTTTTGTATTTTGTTCTTTATTTATGCCATGGTTCCTAGGTTCTGTTAAGATGTTCCTTATTTGATTACCCCCTGTGTGCCACTCTGTTTGTCTGTGAGCCCTCGTCTCCCCTCCTTGTGTTATTCCATGTTTCCCCAGCCCGCTATGCCGTGCTCTCTCTCCTCCTGTCTGAACCTCTGTACTTCCTGTCTTACTTTGACAGTCTCTCACCAGTATGCGTCATGTTGTGTTCACTCCTGCCCTGTCTCGTTATGGTTATCTGTGTCAGCTGTGTTCCCCGTGTGCTCCCACTTCCCTCGTTAACCCTCTGTGTATTTATGTCCGCGTCTCCCTCAGTTCTGTGTTGCGTTCTCCCTCATGCTGTGTGGATCGCCTGATGTCTCACAGGGAGACACCAGGAGTTTGTGTTTGTCATTTTCCAGTTTAGTTTAGTTTGCTTTTCCCGGCCAGCAAATAAAGCTGTGGTTTTGAGTTCATCCCTTGTGTCTAAGAGTTTGCTTTTGGGTCCTCTCCTGCCTGCACACAGCCAAAACATGACAGGACAAACATAGATATGACTCGACAACAAGATCATTTGTAATCTTCATTAATGTTGTTTCTGTCCTGTGAGTTCAGAATTCAGACTAAAAAATATATAAACCATTCCTCTTTTTGGATTGATTATATCTAAGATCAAAATGTTAATTTATTGTTAGGACTTCTAGACATGGGATCTAATAGACACACTGACAGTTTGGAGGAAGTAATTATTGATGTCAACTCAAAAAAAGGGAAACATTAGCTAATATTTCTCTAACAAACGGTGCATCTTTTCTGTTGAATAAAATGTGGGCATCTGAAATATGCATATAATTGCATTCTGTTTTTATTTACATTTTAAACAGGTTTTTCTTTTGGATATGCGTTTGTAGTTTGCAAGCTGTGAAATGACCCTACCCACACAGTGTACAGTTCTCATGGTTTCAGCTTTATTTTTAACCAAAAGCACTCTTTCTATTTCCGGCACTGTCTTGTAGCCCGGAACCAACTCTCTCCATGGCTTCCTCCATTACATGCTCCCTTCCCGCCAGTCTCCTCTGTCACTATAAAAGGGGAGGGAGTCATTAGTCCCATCATAATCACCTGTCCCCTCCGACATCCAGCACCACCCCATGAGCTTACTACACCACGTACACCACCGTTTTCATGACTTTTACAATTCCTTTGCATGTAACCTTAAATTGTATACCTGGTTGTTTCGGTATTCATCTGCCCTGCAGTCCATAATGCTATAGGGATTTATGCTTTACCTGCCAGTATTGGCATTTAAAATACTTCTAAGAAATTAAGTAGCAGCTATTAAAAAGTTTGCATTATTTATTTTTATACTCTAAAGTTTTCCTATTGTAATCTTTCAACGTTATCTTCCAGGACACATTTGCATCTTGTTCTCTGCAAGTTCCAAATTATCAGAACTGCGTTTGATCGTATGTGATAAGTGCCTCAACTTTATCACATACTGGCCTGTATTTTGCAGCTTCACTATCTTCAGGTTGCTTAGCGTCGCATTCAGAGTTCCTGTTTATGGTTTTTGTCATATAACACTAATAAGGCTGATGGTAAAGCAGAATGACATTATAGGATGCAGTCATACGTGGCCATTTTTGTATTAATCAGTGAATTGCAACACTGCACTGACATTTTCACTACCCCTTTTCTGTGATCTGCAAGAACTTGCCTGCTTCACAAATTCACTTTTCAGCTGATGACATAGACATTCATGCTTTGTACTTTGTGCACGTAGCTTGCGGTTTATCAAGTCAGCTTCACTGGGGTGTCTTCCACAGGTTTTGTGGAGTTGCAGACAGAAAACGCTGATCTACTGGAAAATGTTGGAACAATTCCTTTCCTGGATTTCAAGCACTTTGCCTCCAGAATCTTTTTTCCTGAGGTGAACGAAGCTCAAAAGAAACCAAATGCTGATACGTGACAAGTTTATTCTGTGAACTGTGAAAAATTACCAATTGGTGTCAGTTTAGTAGAGCTGTGTTGTTGTTTTTCAGAATGAATCTTTGATGGAATCCTGTATCAAAGACATCAGTCAGGTAAGTTTTGACATCATCTGTTGTTTGTAGTTGTTTTCATGGTTTCATTCCATCTGTCATTATGTTATGTTATGTTATTTTATGTTATGTTATGTTATGATCAGGATGTGGTAAAGATTCAGCTTGATGAGTGTTGCCAGGGTTTGTCCAGGCTGATCCAGGACCAGCTCTTCCTCACCTCCATGGTGCATGCTCTCGAGGAAGAGAAGAGTTTCACCATCAAAGACAAGTCAGTTTGGCACTCTGTATTTTATGTAACTGTCTGATTGGCGATATATTTTGTTTTGTTTTGATTGGGGGTGGGGGGGTCGCACTGATGATGTAGAACTCAAGACTACAGAAAACAACCAAAGTGGATGATAGCAGCGTTAATTCTTTCCAAGATTAAGACAACATTATTCCAAACATGTAGCCATGTAAAAGGCTCCCTCAAAGAGAAAAGTTTACCGTTGTCAAAGTGTAAAATGAAGAGGTGCCTTTTTTGATGGAAATACAAATGGTGCAAACCACTGGTTACACACAGATTAGACCAGAAAACACGTAAAGGAGCCTGCACAGTTTTAACCAAGATTACCTAAATTAATCTAGGATAATCTTGGTTAACCAAGATGGCTGGAAAAGAAACAGCTCAAACTCATGATGTGAAGCTCTGTCAATTATTCATCTCTAACTTGTTCCTTTTTAATTTTTTGTTTTAGATGTGCAGTAGCATCTCTGCTCACTGTAGCACTCCACAGCAACTTGTCATACCTGACAGAGGTGATGGAGGTTCTGCTCAAGGATCTGATGCAGAAGAGCAGCAACGCTCAGCCCAAGCTGTTACTCCGACGCACTGAGTCTATAGTGGAGAAGCTGCTCACCAACTGGATGTCCATCTGCCTCTACGGCTTCCTTCGGGTTTGTTGCTCTCAGTGTTTTATGTCTTTGCTGTTTTGCCTAAATTGAAAATTCAGCTTCTGACTTATCATGTTTTTTAATGCCCTTATTGTCTTACTTTTGTCGATTAGTGTATATTATGTGTGAGCCTGTTGCTGCATTAGCTGCTGCTGCCTAAACACTCCAAGAAATTATTGTAGTTGTTATTATGGATGTGCTACAGCCACAGACCCCAACCTGCATGCAAATGACAAACATTTAGTGATAAAGACGCAACAGGCTAGTTTTGGGAAGGCTGCATTAAGAATTGGTGACCCGTGACTGACCCCGGGCCTGGCAGATCCCCGTGATCATTTTGAGAGAGGCTGACAAACTGAGGAGATCAGCACAAGTGGTGCAAGTAGTTATTTATAGTGGTATGACCAAAGGCTGCAAGGGAAGCGTTTAGGGTGTGGTCTGGTTCCAGAAAAACAGTTAAATTATCGCCAGTAAGTTGTATCATTTAATGTTGTTTACTAAATGAAGACGTGCACTACAGTTCAACATAGCAAAGCAGCACGTTGTTCAGTTATCCAAACTGTACTGTGAAAACTGAAGAAGACACTCAAAGAAGAGAAAGAAGAAGAAGAACAGCTTCATTGTTTCAGTTCTTCTTACTTTTGATTCACATTTTTTCTCATTCAAATATTTTTGAAACTTTTTTGGCTACAATACAAACTACAGAAAAACTCTATAGCTATTATGTAAAATATTAGAGCATTGAAACAATGAAAGTAAATCTTATGGGCTGCAAAGTCACAATCATGCTATGTATAGCTCTGAAGCAACACTTGACAAACATCATGTTCAGTTTAGCCATGCTAAAGGAAACATCGCCGTGGTTACCAGTGTTGGGAAGGTTACTTTTAAAATGTATTCCACTACAGATTACAGAATACATGCCCCAAAATGTATTTTGTAACGTATTCCGTTACGTTACTCAATGAGAGTA
>VUQQ01065337.1:0-12257 GCA_015108535.1 Steatocranus sp. 'ultraslender' AB-2019 | reverse complement strand
AATTAAGCTGAAAAAAATCTGTAGTATTCATAAAACTCTACTTTCAATATATTTTTGACAATAGTTACAATGTCCTTAAAAAAAATAAAGGAAAATCAAGAATGAAACTAGTGTCTGACACTTAATTACAGCTGGGAAAGTGTGGACAGATCTAAAAAGTGAAAACAGAGGAAAGATGAAGATAGAGATGAGACATTAAAACTGCAAAATCCTCCTGATCTTTGGCACTCGCGAAAGGGTCTGATGTGGATGTGATACTGGTTTATGAAATGCAGCACATTATGACAGTGCTCATCTGAAATCCAATCATTACAATCTCTGCAGGGAATATGTTCTCTTATCCTGCAATTAATCAATTCAGATGAATTATTAAGCTACATTAGGCACAGTGATTATGTGTCTGATCTAATGAATTCCTGCGTATTCAGGAGTTCCAAGCATAGTGCACCTTGTTGAGAGCACAACTTTTCTGTATATGTTTAATAATTTGGTAGCTAGGCAGTTCATTTGTTTGATCGGTCTTATATGTGTTTTCTTTGATTTGGGCTGAGTGATCTGTAAATGTCCTTCACTAGTTCAAAAGTTCTCTGCCAAAGCAATTAGTGCTTGATCAGTACTCGGTCAGTCACACTTTGGCTTTACAAGAAAAAAATCATACTTGTATAGCAGCTACACGCCTCTGGAGCGCAAGTCGCAAGTTTGATTCCCACCTGGGGCGTCTGTATCCAGTAAGGGTCCTAGGCTCGACCCTCCATGCTATATGAAGTCAAGCCGATACCCAACATCCACATTGACAGCGAACAACGAGTAGCTCAGTGTTCCAACATTTAGAAGAAGGGACTGTTCTCAAAGCTAGAGACTGACGAGGTACAACACACATGCTACGGAAAGGGGGAGCCAGGACGACAGGTCAGGGGGTAGATATCATGACCCCCCCCCACCCAAGATTGGGTACCAAGTGCTTGGTATCCGTCTCCTTGAGTGCGAGAGTCCTGAAAGATAGGATCATGGCGAAGCTTGACCTGACTGTGTGCTAAGATGGATCAATACATGAGGAGATGCTCTCCCCACTACTGTTCTGCATATGTCTGAACCCGCTATGGATACGGAATTGAGTTGTCAGCCATCCTCCTGTGGATTTCATCAAGCTGTATGCCAAGAACGGGACATCGATTCACTGATCCACACCAGCAGCAATGGCATCGGAATGTTTTTCGGGCTAGAGATGAAGGTGGTCAGAACTGAGGGGATTGAGCTACCAGACTAATAAGATGGCCAAAGGAGGAGATAGAAGCCACTGACATCAAGACAAGGAAGCTCCAAGCAAGGAGGGTTTCACCTCAAGTCCAGCACCCTGAGGCTGTATGCTAAGGGGAAGGAAGGAGGCCAGGGACTGGTGAGTGTCAGCACCACACTCCAGGATGAGACAAAATACATCAGGAAGATGGCCCCAACCAACTGTGTGAAGATTGAATACCTCAGGCAGAAGAAAGCTGAGGAGGAGGAGGACACGTTGTCATTAACGTGGCTTCACTCCACATCAGCCACGCCGATTTGCTAGCTAAAACACCGGTGTCGGCACATAAGGACGCTGTCATAACCTGTCAATGACGTTGATTAGCTGCGTATATACGAATGTGAATCGCATCATTGGCTGAACTATGGGATAAGGTGGCATCGTTCTAATCCCATACGGGAGCAGCCAGTCACTTACTGACTAACACTGCAAAACAGAATTGTTAAAGTATTTACTTTAATTCCAATTCAGGTTAGATTTTTTTTTGTGCCCAACACAGATTTTTGGTGCGCAGAGACTGTGCCAGCAGTGCGCAATTGCGCACACGCGCAGCTTAGATGGAACATTGCTCAGGAACAACATCGGAGATCTCTGTCCTAGAAGAGCGCAGTCCTAGGAACAGTTAAGTTACTGCAAAGCTCCCTGGACTCTGGTAGAGGACCTGAGCTTCAAGGATAGACCGCCCACAGTGGCGAGAGGGGAATTTTAAAATGTTATTTTATATATAAAACAAAAAAAGATTCTTACAAACATATCCAAGATACTAAAGTTGCCCCCTGATGCATGCAACAAAGTGTGTTTGAATGTCGGGAAAAAGCACTTGTATTTATGTGTATGTGAATGAGGCTTGTTACAGCAGTAAGATTATGCTTTGAGTTTTCAAAGACCATTTAGCATTTAAGTTAGGAGAATTGTGCAGTGAAATTTCTGATTATCCAGATCGTTTAAATTTTTGAGTTGCGAATCAGGGTTAAAAATAAGCTGATAAGTAGCAAAAAGAAATACTTTGGAATGAAAGTCTTTCTTCAAAGACTTTGTCAGGACTTGCCTGCTGTCAGCAACAATATGATCAAGGGCAGCACATGGAGTGCGTTCACACTTGAATTTGCCTTTTGTGAAATTGCAAGTAAATATTAAACAGACTGAAACCAAAGGGGGGTGCGGTGTGAGCTTTCACACTCCACACACCTGAGATTGTTTAAATGTTTGAGCAACTACAGAATTTTTTTTTTAAAAAGGGTTGAATAGGTGTCCTTGAAAAGAACTCCCTTCCCCTATGGGCTCTATGTGAAATTGGTTTTGAGATTTACACACCAAAAGGCAAAAAGGAAGGTTATAGGTTACAGAGCCCAACAACAGAAAAAGTTGTTTGGAAATTATTTAAAAATAATCAGTGCAAACAGTTTCCTCTAAAAATACCATAATTATGAAAACAACAACAGCAAAACAGCACGCAGAGATATATCTTGAAATATCTGCTGACAGTGATCGTACCTAGCCTCCAAATCCCAGAAAGTGGGGTCATCGCTGGTCCAGGGGTTGGATGGTTCAGGTGATGTCACAAATGGGTCATACTCCAAGTACTGCTCAGTGTAGGCTATCAGACTGACACACAACAGCAACAACACACATGGACACACATGACAAAGGAAAGGAGGCATTAGCTTGTCATATGTTTAGAGACAGCAGTGACATACTGATGATTTGAGATAAAGGTTAATAGTGAACCGCATGTTTTTCTGCAGTAAAATTAAGAAACTGATGTATAAAAAGATAAATCTTTAAAAAGGAACATCAGCTTCGACAAAAAACATTTAATTTCAGGTGCAGACCGCCTACTTGTCTTGAATAGTCTGAGACAAACGGTAAGTGACAGAGAGTGAAGCAGAATGTCCTTCACAACAACAGCAACACTGTGCAGAAAATATTTTCCTTCTCACAGATTAAACAATAATGCAAGAATCCCCCAAAACATACAAATATATGTACTACAACTTCGCTGCGCTGCCAACGCATGACCTCAAGCTGTACGAAGGCGAGAAAAAACACATAAGTTCTTCTCTTTACAGTAGTAATATCCTTCTAACCCTGCGGTACAAAAACTTCATTATATCTAGCTATGACTTTCTGATTTACATATTACAACACATGAAAATATGAGCTATATATATAAAAAGAAAAAGAAAAATATAAAAATGACAAAAAAACTGCAGAAACTCCATTTACGTATGTGTTCCCAGACCTTTTATTTTTGATGTTGATTCCAGAAAGTTTTAAATTGACTAACAAGTAAATGCAATTCCAGATTCCAGGATACCAGGATCCATAAAAAACATAGACACCAGGCCAACAGAAGTTATAGAAGCTCAATACAATATACAGTACATTCTGTAACAGCAATGAGCAAGATAAGCAGGGTATCAGGACCACGGACAGAGACAGCATCGGCCCAGAGTTTGTTTGGATGTTCCTGTGCAGAGTTCTCTGAATGAGCAACAATGTAGTAGAAACTTGACACCTACAAAAGCTGCTCAGCCATGAAAATCAAAGCTCCCCTGCACAGTTTAGTGCTGTTGTTAATGCCAGGGGAAGTTTAGAAGCAGAGCACTGGTGACTTTTACACACCAAATACCTCAGCACTTGGCGACCCTAATCTGTAATTAAACTCTTCCCTTTTGCAATAATACTACATAAAGTTGATTGTGGAAGGAATTTCTTGAACTGACTTGATGCAACACTTGCATCCTTATTATAATACTTGACTAAAATTCATTGAGTGACTCTGTGAGAGTGACCCGTTCTTTTGCAAATGTTTGGAAGGATATTATAAGCTTTGGCAATGGGACTGAAAACAATAATGCTGTGTGTGGCCCAGTGCTTATGTCCACATAGTGTAGTTAAAGACTTGTTCTCAGTTGAAGTTCAAATCATTAAACAGGGCAAGATGGTTGAAACTGTACAGTGAGCAGTTTTTTAAAAGACTACAAAAACACAATGTTTTGTTCTTAATGTGTTAAAGGAAAAAGTATAGTCTTTATGGGGCTGGAATATTGTACAAAAATCATTTAAAATTAAAATTGTACAGTTTCACATCACATCCCAAACTCTTCTCTAGAACCCTTGACCCTATTGTGTATTATTAGGTCAATACTTATTCACATTTTGAAAATGTGACATCATATTGATAAATTCAAGAGAATGAAAGTAATGAAAATGCATGTTGAGCCCAAATGGTAAATGGCCTGTATTTGTATAGTGCTTTACTAGTCCCTAAGGACCCCAAAGCGCTTTACACAACCAGTCATCCACCCATTCACACACATTGTCTTTAGACCTGTATATCTAATAGTCACACTGAGCATGAAAATCCAGGGACAAAATATAGCCTTACTGAACCAATTCATACCCAAACAGCAAAAGCAGCACTCTGGACTCAAAGCTTTGTCACACTTACTGGTAGGCCCCACTTCTGAATGTCAAACTGAAACCTCCACAGGTTCAAATAAGGTGTCAAGAAACCTATTATCCCCTGTCTGCCACTCCTCTAGGAGAGTTACAGTAAAAGGTAAGCCAGTAGCAGAGAGCTTTGTCTGATTATGGATGGTCAGAGAGTACAGGAGATGGGAACGGAGCACCTTAGCGACAAAGAGTGCCTCACAAGATTGACAAGATAGAGATTGGACATGATGCTGTGCTCCATTTTAAATGTGTATGTGACGTAAGTTTCCTGTACCTTTCAGCAACTTTGGACATCTTCATGCAGTGACGATCTAGCTGGGTATTCAGGAATACGATCTGAAAAAGACAATGAGCAATAAACTATACCAAAAAATCTTTTTATATAAAGGTTTTTGAATCTGATTGCATGATCTCAACTACAGCTAGCAAATACCTGTAACAGAAATAAATGAAAAGGAGCTTGTTGAGTCAGCTGGCAGTGTCTATGTCAATCGGCAATACTGTTAGTGCTACCATTTCTCATAATTACTGTTTGTACGAGAAAACAATCCAGCAGATTTGAAAAAATTTGACAAGGTGGGCACTGCACAAAATGCGTTACAATGTCTGCCAATCTTCTCTGTAATTGGCCTGCGGCTGTGAAATCCAGTGGTTGTGGTGTTAAAAGCATAAAGAGCACAAAACACTGACATCTTCTCTAATGATGGCTTATAATTTTGTCAACGTTTGAACTGATTTTTTACCTCCTTTTCTACATCCTCCTTGGTGCCTTTCCTGCAGTGGTGTGAAGGAGTGTGTATGGGACTCTGAGACTGTATTCCCTCTTCTATCACACCATACACCGACTGGGCCATTCAACCATGGTGAGAGAGGAGAAGTGGAGAGGAGAAGTATTAGACGGTACACTTATTTTCTTGCAGTGTGGGAAATGATATGTTATGTTGTTTAAAAAATGCAAGGGACACGAATTTTAACACAACTTACAAAAAATTAACAAAAAAGGAATACACTTGTTGCATAGGGTATATTTAAAAAAATCACTTTAGAAAGATTCCTGTCATAAAGTTGACAGCTAAGGTTATACACCTTCTTAACTCTGTGAGGATTCTTCATGCGTCTACATTTCCTGATGTCCATCTCTGTGGTGTTAACACATCCAGGCTGCAGAAAAAAAAAAACCCCAAGGAAAACAATGTCATTGCATCAGCACTATTTGAGAATGCGGAGTAGGTGGGTGGCTATAATCTCACATAGACAGGAAGTGTGTATGTGAGACTTACCACAGGTCTGTGGACATCCCAGAAAGCTCTCTCTTGGCTGTCCAGGATCTTCCTTTCAATTTTATCCTTTTTCCTGTCAATCCTGCAGAGTAGCGCAGTCTTCAATATTTTTTCAACAATAATGAGGCTCAGAACAGATTCAGTCTACAGTGTACTCTGTAGCTTCATACACACTGTCTGCATCCACATACTGTGTAACTCTGTGTTTTTCCAGGTACTTGAGTACTTCCAGTTTTTTGATACCTACATTTCATTTTTCAAAAAGAAATTAATTTAAAAATTAAGAATATTCATCATAAGTTAAAAAAGCATTTAAAATTGTCTAACAGGCATCAAGAATAATAAGAATAACAATTGTATAATTTGTTGATCTTCATAATGTTTTAATAAGTTATGACTTTAACTTTTAATAATTTTAAGGAATTGCTACTTTGCATACTAGTATCTAAAGTCTTTGACCCCTGGCAAAGTGCATTATGTTTGTTTATGTGCTAGACTTCCACATTGTTACTTATTTAGAAGAAGAAGAAGAATTAGAAAACATTTTAATACTAGTTTCGTGAATCATGATCAGATTAGAAATGCTGGTCATATATATACCTGGAACCAAAATATGGAAGCAAATGTAATAATAGCAGTTCTCTTTATTTCACAAAGATCTTGGGAACATTTTGGAAATTACAGCTTTCCCTTTAACATCCCTCAGACTGATGTAACTGTGGATTCATAATCAAAAGAAGGCTGGTAAAGGATGGTGGAAAACAGAGTAGTGTGTACAATCTCCACTCTTCTTCCATTTTCGAATTTCCATGTGTTCCAAGTAAGTATTGCCTATGTTTGTTGGTTTAAAGAGCATTTGGTGTGAAACACACCTGTAGACACATCAATCCTAATCTCACAGTGAGTAATCTTACACAGAATCACGTGTACAAATGCTCACTTCTCATGACTGCTTGTCTTTTACCTTGAGTGTGAATGACATCAGTGCATGCACTGTAGTTTCATGTGTTGCCTTGGTAACAGATCACACTTACTTGACCTGGGCCTCAGCCTGCATGTAGATAAACTCCCACTTCCTGGCAAAAGCTCTCTGCAGCCTGGCCAGGTTCTCCTGTTAGAGAGATAGAAACATTATCAAAAGTCAACAAGGAAAAACAATATTTGGAAAAAAAAAATACTGTTAAATACATTTGACAGTTTTAAAGTTTGAGTCTGCTCCAAGAAGTAATTTAGATTTCATGCCATCACAGACACACGCCTGTCTGACCTTTAAGAGGCTGTATTTTTTTGGTCCCAGAGCTTGACGCACAGATCAATACTTGGACTAATAGCTTAGAGCAACAGTTCAACACTCACAGCCTCATAATCTGCCAGCTCCAGCCTCGTCTTGTTCTGCATGGTCCGCTTGCACAGGTAAATAGCTGAAGGAGAAAGAGAGAGAAAGAATTAATCACAGAGACATCCCTGTTCCTCCTTTTCACTCATCTGTGCTCATCTCTCACTCTCTGTGCAACCCACCTCACCTCTCCTCACCACCCATTTTACATGGACTACAATCACTCTCAAGCTGCCTGCCCACCATTGGGATTATGAGGCAGTTTTAAGAGTCACTGAACTCCCAAACCAAAAACTCCAGCCGTGGCTGTGTCTGAAAGGATGAAGGGCAGGAAGTGGAACAGTGATTGACTAATCCTGTCAGCTGTTCGCCTCCTCAACTAAAAGTACAGTGCTTACTGGGCTTCAGTGCTTTGCTCAGTGGGAGTTTGTTGAGCTTTAGTTATAAATTGCAGGCTTATGTCTTCTCATCTGTTTACAGTTGCTTCATCTTTCTTCAGATCAGAAAATTCAGAAAAACATCTACATAGTCAAGACTTGAAATGAAACATTGTATTGAAAAGAATAGCACGGTTATATCACCTCAATAAAAATAAATAAATAAAGGTTAAAACTCTGTGTCTTGATGAGACATCATGACATGAAAATATGTAGTTTTCATCAATTAATAAGAATATTATGACATATTGAAGTTAATGCATAAAGTTGATTCTCTTTATCTGGATGCAGCGCTTTCTGTGGAAGAAACGATTTGTCACTCATCCATGTGACTTGGTCAGGCTCAGCTGACTGCAGGCATCCCCAATTAGTTACTTATTAATACTTCCCTACAGTGGAATATTTAATTGGTGTCTGCTTGTCATAATCACCTTTAAGCTACACAGTCTAGCTTTTGCTGCATAAAGCTTGTTCAGAGTTGAGATGACAGCCAAGAATTGAAAAGTTAGATAAATTATCCAGTTATAATCTTTCTGCTGCTAATAAAAAGGCAGTCAGAAAACATGTTTTTCCAAAGGTTTTGCCACAAGATCAAACGTAGATTGATAAGATCCATATCTTATCCCTCAGCTATTATTGATGGTTATTCATACCCTGCTGATGTTGGAGGTGTAGTTTGCACTTTACATAATACCTCAGAAGCAGCTGTTGTAAATTAGATTAGAGACTGGGACCACAGAAAGCATTAGTTCCACCTTAAATTCAGTATAACACTATAGCAGGTTTCTTTCCATGCAGTGATGCTATATTACTGTTTCCACCCCATGTATACTATTTCTAATCCATTTAATTAATCTTATGACTAAAGCATTGCTCTTTAAAACTTAAAGGACAATCAAAAACCACAAAATGTCAAGATATTCCTTGAAGTTTCTCACCATAGTCTGTGTTCTCAGGCTCCCAGCAGTTGGACGGCCAGAAATATGGCGCCTGAGTGCAAAACAAAGTAGAAATGTGAAAATCAAAAGTGATGCTGAATTGCTGCTGATTGTTCCCTGAACCAACCAGGTCACGATTTATGAGTCAAAACTATTTGACAAAACTGGAGTGACGATGATGACCTTTACAAGATAGCTGTTTGCCTCTGAGACACAGTGGAGCACATGATTGTCTTGCTTCACCAATCAAAATATTTTTTATTATCAGGGCAGGAGAGATTCATAATAGCCGACTTCTAAAACTTTTCACACCTCTGCAACACCCCAGGGGGCTATTACTCATGGAAAAGTATTGCAGAAAAACAATAAAAGAATGACAGCTGGGAAGTAAACAATCAGAAAGCAGAACAATAAACCGCCAGGCAAAGAACAGACAGGACAGGTTCTGTATTTGACAAAAAACTACCTAAAACTGTTAAACGAGTCCAAACCATCTGTAGTGTTTTCATTGAGAAGAGATATTACATAATTGTGATTTTTCTGCCCTGTGTTTCGCTTTATCTTGCACTTGATTTGCCTCCAAAATGAAATGCTAATGAGTGGTGATTATCTTTATGAAGCTCTTTCGGCTACAGCAAATAGACCTCCTCCTCCTCCCCTCTTTTATTCCACTTCACTTTGAAGGAGGAGAACCAAGGTCAAATAACCTAATGTGCACTGTTGGTTTAATTAAACTGCTCTTCTGGCTTCACTGGAGCTTCAATCCTGTAACTGCAGTATGTATAGGAAGAAGATGCTACATAGAAATCATTCTAATCTCACCACATGCTGCTTTTGCATTCACAAATGAGGAATTTGAAAACATGGTTTCCTTTCTTTAATTAGAGAGTTCAGTCTGGCATAATTAATATGCAAGCTTAATGCCACTGCCTTATCTGTGAACAGTGAAGGAGGCACAAAATGTCAGCCTTATTTTATTTTATTTTTTTGTTCTTTGATATGAGTCTCTAATTGTAGTGTGGGCTGCTACACTACATGTCCCTGTAAAGATTCTGGTAGCTGCCTATTTGGCCCGGACCCAGACCTGCTTCCTCTGAGCTCTTGATGAATATTTTAACAGCTCACCATCCATTTTTAATAGGGTCACAGGATCCCAACATAGTACTGAAGAAACTGTAGTGGACAGGGCCCCAGTGCTTCTATAACGAAGCAAGTAATCTTCAGTGGCCGACTGGGATATTGTAGGCGACCCCACAGCTAGTTTAAACTTGCTGGAGGTTTTTTATTATCTCTTACAATTACACAGAATGAAGAAGGCATTAGTGTGAGAGTCATGTCTGGCACAAAAGGGAACATAAAAGGGAACATAAAAGAAAAACTATTTTCATCTATTGACAATAAAGAGCCAGTACTCGAAACTCACTATATCTACATTTCAAAAGCTATCTGAATATGCTGAGTCAACCACAATTTTTCCACCATGTTAAGAATAGCTATCGAAAGTAACATCCATCCATCCATTTTCTTACGCTTATCCAGGGCTGGTTCGTGGGGACAGCAGCCCAAGCAGAGAAGCCCAGACCTCCCTCTCCCCAGCCACCTCCTCCAGCTTGTCCGGGGGAACACCAAGGCATTCCCAGGCCAGCCAAGAGATATAATCTCTCCAATGTGTCCTGGGTTTGCCCCGGGTCCTCCTACGCGAGTCGCTACCTTATTGTGGTGGACGGGTTTGGGTGTTCCAGGGATCCCAGGGGCTATGTTGTCTGGGGTTTTTTTGCCCCCTGGTAGGATCTCCCATGGCAAATTGGTCCTGGGTGATGGACCAGACAAAAAGCAATTCAGAAGACCCCTATGAAAAGACCATCGAGGGAACAGTTCGCCCTGCCCGGGATAGGGTTACCGGGGCCCTGCCCTGGAGCCAGGTCCGGGGAGGGTGCCCGAGGGCAAGCGTCTGGTGCCCGGGCCTTAGTCCATGGGGCCCGGCCAGGCACAGCCCTGCAGGCCCACGACCCGCAGGAGGCACTGTAGGGGTCGGGTGCAATGTGAGCCGGGCGTCAGCCAGGAGTGGAGGTCCTGGCGGACCGATCCCCGGTAGAGCTGGGCGATATATAGAGTTTTTTTTTTTAAAAAATATTGATATATTTTCATACGAGATGTAAGACGTGACAATATCGTTTATATCGATATAGTATATGTTACGTTATAATTATACTTGTGGAGCCGCAAGTTTGCCTCTCTTTCGTCCACTTTTGTCTCTACGCAACGTTACTTGGCCTCGCCTCTTCTTCACTGAACACAACTCCCCCTCCCCCATAGCTTCACCTGCAGGCAACGACAAGATGAACACGGCAAATCTCCGTTAATGAGTTACCGCGGATCGCCCCGTGCGTGGGGCTGGACGGCGTCAATCCTTTCATTTTCTCAAAAATCGACAGCGCGCCTTATGTATGAATTCTGGTTGTGCTTACTGACGCGAACCGATTTTATGTGGTACACGGTGCTCAGCAATCTGTCAAAAAGTGTTTTAGTGTGACTTTGGTAAGCTACGGAGTATGGCGTTATTTTTGTGCCACTATTCTGAACGAACATAAAAAAAATTTGAGCGCACGTAAAAAGAAGTTTGCAGGTGCAAGTGTTGTATTTTGATGAGAAATTTATTTTGAGTGAAGAAAAGCTGAATTTGAGTGAACAAAATTCATTGCTGCGTGCAAAAAATGTATATCAGTGTTTGCTATTATCCATACACACACACAAAAGCAGCCCCTCTCGCTCAGTTTTTGCATTTGCGCTGGCTCGCAACGTGTTGCTCGCGCTCTCAACGTGTTGCTCGCGCTCTCAACGTGTTGCTCGCGCTCTCAACATTTCTGCCCGTACGCACTCATCTCTTTCTGTACACCGTTATATTTGTGCCACAAAACCAGCCAATCACAGACGTGGATGCAAAAAAATCTGATTGGCTGTTTTGGTCTCCAATCAGCTCGAAATGACGAAATAGTTGGAATTCTCTACAACTATAGCAAGGTCCATTGTCACTATGAACAATCTGTGGTATCCCATGTCTAGCAAACATTGATTTCATGTGCGTTATGACCAGTGTTGGTCAAGTTACTTGAAAAAAGTAATCAGTAACTAATTACTGATTACTTCCCCAAAAAAGTAATCCTGTTACTTTACTGATTACTTATTTTCAAAAGTAATTAATTACTTAGTTACTTAGTTACTTTTTAAAAACACGATGTACAACCTGAATAGGTGATAAAGCAATAGATCTTTCAGCCCAATTCTACTTTTTCTGCATAATCCATCATACAAAATGTAATCAAATGGAAACGTCTCTTTTTAAAACTTTAAATCTTTTAACTTTATGCATCAAGCAAAAACTTAATTATATGCAATATGACTGGAAGAAATTTGTTTAACATTTAAACCTATTCCAGCATATAAAATAAAATATTTTTTTGTGTTTACACTCACTCTTTCAAATAGATGCAAGTAAAACACAGCAGAAAA
>VUQQ01065334.1:0-14940 GCA_015108535.1 Steatocranus sp. 'ultraslender' AB-2019 | reverse complement strand
TTTTTAGACATAAGTTATAACGGCCGCCGTTTTCTTTGTGAGTATTTATTACACAGTGTGCTGCAGGGAAAAGCGATGGTTTGTAAGAGGAGTGAAAGAGGCCATCTATGTCCACTGTGAGCGACCATCCTTGAACAGAGGTGGTGGTTTACGGCACCAACTGTCTGCCATCTATAATCCAGTTTTGAGTTCCCTCCCCAGACGCCTTAATGCCCACTCACATCCTGGGCCATCTGACCTCAGGTATTCACATGAGAAGGTGGGGCCAGGTTTCACAATGAGCTCACCCGAAACCCTGGCTGATTAGGTCCCACACCCGCTTTCACACCTTGACTCATGTGATTAGAGGATCATCAGGGGGTCCTTGTCCCTCTTTGGAGGGATGTTCCACTGAGTTTAAATCTGGGACTCTCGGCCATTTGACCTTAGAACTGAAGAAGCTTCTCGGATGAGAGGTGAAACTTCTTCAAGCAACTTAAAGAAGTCTGGGTGCATATAAGAAGATATTTTATATTTCACTGATTTTAAAAGCCAGGGCTTAATCAAAATAAAATGCTTGTTATCCTCCCCTCTGGACTATACAGCCTTTTGTTATTATTTAGTTTGTAATTCACCTTCTTAACAGGTGGGGTTTGTATGATGTACTTATACAACATATACTATAGAAAATTCACCAACTATGGATAAGGTCAGCAGTAAATCTTAGTATTGTTACTAAAAATTAAAGAGCAAGCAAATATGAACAGCTTTTTTCCTTGCCACGGCAGATCCTGTGTCATCAAAGAGCTAAAGTTATTAATATATCACTGTCTTCAAAGTCATCAAACATTTAAAACAACAAACAACAAACTTGTGTGTTTAGTTATGGAAAATTTGTAATGTTAATATTAGTAAATGAACTGATTCTTATATAGCACTTTTCTACTTTCCTGGAGCACTTAAAGCGCTTTATACAACATGCCTCATTCACCCAAGCACTGTTTTCTATGTTTTTAAGTGCTTAGTAACTACCATTCACACACATTCATACTCCAATGGATGCATCAGAGAGCAACGTGAGTTTAGTATCTTGCCCAAGGATATTTGGCATGCAGACTTTTGGAGCCAGGGATCAAACCACTAACCTTCCGATCAGCAGATGACCTGCTCTACCTCCTGAGCTAAGACTTGAGTTGTGACTTGGACCTTTACTATAATGATCTTGACATTGACTTAAACTTGCCTTAAACGTTTTCTGTCATGTAGCGCTGTGTGGAGGCAGCTTTATTGGCTGAACAAAAACACAAACACTAAATTACAGGAAACAAAACCAAAAACTAGAAACTAAATTTAAGAAACTGGGAAACTAAGACTTGAACCAAGAACTAGGAGTAACATGGAGCACACAGGAAACAGAGCAATATGGTGGTGCAACAAGACTGCAGGAGAATGGGAATGGGAAACAGGATGGAAACACAGCTGGAGACAATCAGAGAAATGAGATGGGGAGAAAGAAAAACTGAATACACTAGCATAGGACGCGAGACTGTCAAAGTAAAACACGAAACGTGAGGCACATACTAAGAAGTGGACTTGATACTGTGACTGGGAAAAGAAGCAGACATGAGAACATAGGTAACTGGAAGAAGAAAGGAAACACAGAAAGCAGACACAGGAGACACATGAACATGAAGACAAGGGAGACTAGACATGAAACGTGGAATACAGGGGAGGCATAGAAACAAAACCTAAATCCTAGAAACTACAGAACCAAGAAACAAGAAGTACAAAGACTAAGGCATGAATAACACTAAATCAAGGAACATTCAAAAACCAGAAAACACCAGTACCGTGAGATCTTCAGACATAACTTACTGACATACATACAGAGGACTTTAAACATCAGTAAATCTGACTACTAAAGCTTTGCTAACATTCTGCATCACTGCAAATCCGTTTTTTATGCTCAAAACCCACTGTTGGCTTTTACTAAAGACTACGAGTTATTAAAATGAAAGAAATCCTTTTCGTAGCAGGCCTTACTGCACGTGTACTGTTACGAGTTTCCTTTTCAAAGAGCAAAAAATTGTGAGTATTTAAATTAAACACACAGACATGACAGAGACACAATTTACTGAAAATAGTACTAAATTTAACAGAGCCAATCTTATTTTGCAACTGATATGACTGTGATAGTTGCCAGTAGGGGGGTTCATCTATTTGGAATAGGTGCAGGTAGATGGTTGAAAGCTGTGACTGTAGTATCTAAACTTCACTGAGTTTTTAAACTGCATGTTTAGAATGAAGCTTTAAATAATTCTGCTCCTGGCATGATACTAGAAACAAAAATTTCAATGAAATAAGCCGAGGAATGGAGGAAGGAGAAGAATCCCAATACCAGAACCATACAAAGTGTTGTTTTACAGGCAGTGGAGTTACTTTTGACAGTGAGATGATGGCTATGCAGTGTCTCTGGTGTTTAGCCACATTTCTACACAAAGAGCATCATCAGTAAAAAGGTCTTCTGTATGAAAGTGCACTTGTAGCATTTACATGCATTAATTCATTAAAACTCTGACTGAAATAACTTCTAAACATAATTGTCACAGAAGTGCTTTTCATTTATCATCCACTAATGAAAGCATCTTAAAACAAAGTCATTTAAAGACAGCTTGCAAATTGAAATATCAAACGTGAATTTGAGTCTTTGAATATCTCCCACTATCACTGTCTTAAAGTGCTGAAAGTGTTTCCTTGAGTGCAGTGCTGTAGTGAAGGCACTACATGTCTAACTAATTAACTAACTTCACTTTATTTGTCTGTTTCCTTTAGAATCACACAGTCACAAGAGCTCAATATGTATGTATGCCTCATATCATTGCAATCAGGGTGGAGATACCAACAACTGTCTTAATTTATTTATGAACATTTTCCCCTCGGTGACTTAACAGATGCTGTGCTCAGGTATGAAACTAAATGTGTGTGGCGCTGTGTTTCTGCCAGAATTGTAGCTGTATTCCCAGCAAGTATACTTATCGAAATTTACAGTAGAGCTCAAATGTACTTTTAGATTGGTGGCCTGTCTGGTGTGTACCATACCTCTTGTTCTTTGGTAACTGGGATAGACTCCAGCTGGTCTGAACCCTGATAAGAATAAGTGGTAGAGGATAAGTGTTAGAAATTTCAAATCAGTACTTCCCATATAAAGTGATTATAATGTAAAAAGGGGTGGAGCGGATGTGTACTTCATACCTATAATAATATAGCAAAAAGAAAGTGAACTGTGATCAAGCTTAGAGAATACTAAATATTCCACAGTTGTTAGTGTTTATCTGGCACATTTAAATCTTACCAGCAACAAACATTTCACAATGCAGTAAACTTGCTGTTGATATTGGCTGTCTGAGCAACTCTAAGAAAAGTTGGGTGGTTAAAGTATGTAATTCTTAGAATACTTAAGATTCACAGTGATACTATTTCAAGTACCCCTCAGAACACTACTAACCCATATAAAACAAATGCAAAGGAAAAAAAGAAATCTAAACAGTATGAATGGATTAACAATTCTTTTTTTTTTTTTTGGCATACTGTAAGCATATTATCAACAGAAGAGACCAAAAGGCTAGACTTTAATCTGTTCAGATATGTATGTGGACAGACAACAAATGGTCCAAATTTTACTTTAAGTGTTGGGAGCAAGTTTCATTTAGATTTCTCAGAATATAATGTTTCAAGTCAGGGAATGGATATTGCTATTAGGAATCTCTTCTGAAGCAGGACCCCTAATACAGTTACATGCCAAGGTGAATACTAATGTTCATCAAAAGCTCCTTCACCTATGCACATTTCATTCCCCGTCATCAGCTTCCAATCAGCCAGCAATTTCTATGCAAGACCATGCATGTGGCCATCCTGCAAAATAGGTTAAACCACTTCCTTGAAGCTGATAACATTGAAATAATAAAACTGATAATAAAATTGCTGAACCCAATCAACAAACTATACAAGATGATTCAGGATAAAATTGAAACTAAGAAAGCCAGTACTGTTACAAGCTATGGAAAAAATGGGAATGACATTTGAGAAATCAAGTCAAACCCAATGGTGCACATGTATTTGATTACTGAACTCTTATTTTGCATGCATGTCATATGAGTGAGTGACTGCATGATTTTATATATCTGTTTGAACACATTAGATACTTGTATATTTTTGTGGATGCCAATTAATTGCATATGACAGCTGCATGTTCAAATCTTGTTCAACACAAGATCTTTTACTACAGTGGTTGTGTTATATGGGCAGTTGTGTGTGTGTGTTTGTAAGAGTTTTTTCATCTCCCAGGATTTCCACCTTCAAAGCAGTAGCAGGTAACAGAGGGGTTGACAGTTTTCCCTTTTCATGTGCCACTCAAAACAGCCCTGAGGCTTTTCTGCAGCCCAGACATGTTGTGGTAACATACTGTAAATGACATACAAACACACACACATACGCAGAGAGTTGTGTGTTTACTGTGAGTAAAACACCACTCATTGCGACATAGGAAGAAAAGGAGGAAGCAAAGGAAAAAAAAGGAGGGGAACAAGAAAAAAGTGAAGAGACTGTGAAGAAAGGACAAAGGGAAACAGATTAGCGTTTTAGTGTTCAAACAAATAAGACTCACTGGCTTTAAAGACAGTGAGTCGTCAAATATTGGACCTGTCAGACTAGCTCAAAACTTCTAATTAAAATGACACCTCCATAAGTTCATTAAGGAAGATCTGTGTTCCCTCTGCATACAATACTGGGTGTTAGGGCTTTCAGCAATATTATTTTTGTCACTTTTGCTTCACATTGGAAAATCACCTGTGTTGCCTTGTCTCTCATCCCTAACATTTACTCTCTTACTTTGTGAGGTCTAAGATATATTGTGTATATAAATACATACTAAACTGTTAAAGTGGGTAAATACCTTTTCCATTGATATGTAGTTGTCCCCTCACAATATTGAAGCACAATCATGAGGTAAAGAATATAATAATATGCACGTTGTTCTTTACTTCTTCTCTAGTTTTAACCAATGTCTAACTAATCCTTTGTTTTAAAGTCACTTTTGTAAAACAGTTAAGGACTATACACTGTGGAATATATCGAGTGGGAATTCATTTTTAGAAAGGGTAACATTTTTGCATTAGCACAAAAAGTACTCACTGCATTTACAAAGGCGTTTGCAATGGACCCCGTTGCATTTCTTGAAGTTCCTCTTCAAGGTGCAAAATATAGGGAGGAAAATTACTGCTAATTGCACCAATATTTAATGTAAAAAAAAAAAAGGATCTCTTATTTTTTTTCACACTTGATATTGAATTGACGGCACAACTTTTCCAAATATGCCTAAAAACCTAACACACCTATGGGTGTAATTTAGCTGTACAATTTAGCAATATACAGTGGATCCAGAAAGTGTTCTCAGTGCTTCGCTTGCTCCACATTTTGTCATGTTACAGCCTTATTCCAAAATGAATTAAATTCCAAAGTGAAAGTTAAAAGACTGCTTTAAATTGTTGTAAATATATTAAAATGAAAAACAAAAATACAGGACTGATATATTTTCATTATATTTTTTTCACACAATCAAGTGAAATCAAGTCATTTTTTCATCCAATATCCAAGCTGCCTTGATTAAAGATGAGGAAAACACAATACACAAAGGCTGAAAATGTAATTTCTCTGAGCCACAAAGCTCCATTATTGGCTAAAAAAATTAAAAACATGACAATAAGCTACAGGGATGCATTAAATTACTTTTTCTTTCATGAAACTGTTGTTTTGACCCAGATTCACGTACATGACACTCCTTCAATAAATGCTACTACCAAATATTGATTAATCCACTAGTGAAAAATGATCATCTCCTCATGAATGATTTGAGTGATGTCTCCTGCTCTTCACAGATGTATAAAAATAACTTTATTTAGGAAATTACAGAGCCTTCTGAAAGATGCATCGATGTGAGTTTAAGACTTATTCCATTGCAGTCATTTATAACACATTTAGTACATTTAGTCTTAAACTCATCGATGTGAGTTTAGGACTTATTCCATTGCATGGATTTACAACACATTTAGTACCTTATTTTCTGAGATCACTCTGGGACCTACTGGACACCATCCAAAATTAATTTAAATGTTTTCTGGCTGTGAGCAGCTCCTCGATTCACACTATGTAACCTATGTATCCATCAAAAGTTCACTCAAAAATCATGCAAATTAAGTGTACATGCCAAACATCTTGGTGCACCCCGCACTCATATCCCATCATCATCATTCATTATCATTATGTAGTATAGAACTGGGGCACAACTAGACGTATTTACTTTAGTTCAGCTTGAGTGCTTACAGACATTCTTCAGCTTCATTCCTAATTAGTTCTGTGTGTGTAAAGCACCCTGCCTTCCCTGACATGTTTTGCTTGCAAAAATGCACTAACATGGTACTCTTATTGTGATGTTGGTTTAAAAAGAAATATGATGTTGCAGAGCTGAGTGAAAGAGATGCTTGAAATCTAGTCTTACAGAGCCTAAATACTGCTTAGCACCAACACTGTCCATTGACTGGTCCTGTTGTGGGTGATTTCAATTATTCATTCAAGCCTTCAGGTGATGCAAAGAGAGCCAAAGACAATATTTTGTTAATTTAAGACACAGAAACAGAAACGCATTCAGCTGACTCCAGATTTACTATATCATGGATAACGTCACTTTTGTTTTCCCAACAGCTACATTTCAGACTCTACAGGCCTCAGTTAGCAAGTTAAATGTTAAAATCCATGACAATAAAATAAAAAAAAGACTGAACAAAAATTTAGTTGCTAGATGAAAGGCTCTTCTTACTAAAAAGAAACATGTCAGTATGGTTTCGCATGCATCTGAACACATCATAAGACTTTGCACAGATGATACCAAAGTGAAGGTATTAGCCTATAATGCACAAGGGCAGATTTTGTGGAAACTAAATATGGCATATTAGCACAAACATCTCATACTAACTGTGTGAGGTGATGATTTGAGCTTGTTTAGCAGCCACAGGGCCAGAGCAAGGATTCCATCTTATCCAGGTACAGTGAGTTCAGGTTTAATGAGGTTTTCTATATTACAAAGGTAGTTCATTTCTTACATCACCATGGTAACCTAAAACCTAACCTATTCTTTGGCATGTTCCAGATTAGGTATAAAGTCAGCACCTACAGATCAATCAATTCTACAGAGAATAACATCACCATTCATGGAAGATCCTGCAGACCTCTGTGTGAAGACATTAGAGACAAAGTCTCTTAATAGCATCTTAAGTGTTTGGGCGTGTCCTGGATCAGGATCAGTAAGAAATATAGATTCTTATCCTACAAAACCACATAGACCTCATATCAGGCAGTGCACTGGCACATGGTTAGCACTGTTGCCTCACAGCAAGGATCCGTCATTGGGACTTTCTGTGTGGAGTTTGGAATAAAGTTGGAGTACCTAGAGAGAACATGCAAATCGCGGAATTAGGTTAACTGGTGATTCCAAATTGGCCATAAGGGTGAATGGTTGTCTGTATCTCTATGTTAGCCCTGTGACAGACTGGTGACCTTTCCAAGGTGTACCCTGTATCTTGCTCTTTGGCAGCTGAGATAGTTCCTCCCCACCCTGAATTAGATCCATGGAAGAAAATGGATGCATGGACCTCAAATGATTATATGATCACAATAGTTCAGTTCAATTTGAAACAATTCCATTTTAATCAAAACAAAGTTGTGTCAAGGCACTTCAAGAGGACTTCACGCATAAACTGCAGGCTTATTTATGGTTGCACTACTAAAAGTAGAATTGGAGGCATAGCCTTTAGCTTTCAGTTTGGATTTGGGAGACAGACACGGCCTATTAACTTTCCTTAATGATAAAGCTTATAGTTGGGGCTGCATCAGGTTACCATGAACCATCCCTTAGTTATACTGCTATAGATTCAGGCTGCTTCGGGGCTTCATGCGATAGTGATTCACTTTTGACTCCCCATGTGTTTATATACCACTTATAGGGGTATAAAGCATATAAAGCTTTGAGGGTACTGCTGTTGTAATTTGGTTCTCTATAAATAAACCTGAAACATATTGAATTAGATGCAACTTTATTACTTTAATTTTTCTTCCTGTATGGTGCAAACACTTTTACAACACTTTTACTGTTCTAGGAACATGCATATATGAGACTAAAGCAGCACACCTATTTGTACTTGCTGACCTTATTTTAAATTTGCATATAGATTATTCTGCTTTTATATTTATTCATTACTTGCTCTGAGACTCTTAAACACCACCAGGGCTCAAGCTAGAAAAATAATAACTTAAAGCATCTTTTCAACATTAACTCAGGGCATGTTGCACTTTTAGCTCACCGACACACAGTAGGCGATATGCCACCAGGTTACATGTAGTGGCCTGGGTTTGAGTCTGACCTCAGGCTCTTTGTTGTGTGTCTGACCCCACTCTCTCTCCCTGCTTTCCTGTACAGCCTTCACTATGCCATCTATTAAATGTGGAAAATGCTCAATAAAAAATGTATTCAATGGATCAAGCTGCAATAGGTCTATTAACGTACACAGCTGGGATTTTTACCAGCTTCTTTCCTGGCTTCAGATAGGTTGAACTTTATTATTAGATCTTGTTCAGCCTTACTGACTAACTAACCTCGTCATATGTTTCCCATATTATAGTTTTATCTCCCTTTGTAAAATCAGCCACTCTGCTGCCTTTACTTTCAATGCACTTGTAGCTAGACCTGGAAACTTACTTTGATTCTGCAAGGTGCAGAGATCTGTACTACAAATGGTCCAAACCTCAGTCTACTAATGATTCATGGGGTGTACTTAGTTTTGCACAGCAGTATATTTTGCACATTTGTGTATCAATCCCTTTCATAAAGGCTTATCCAATTTAGGAAGACAATTTAGATGGACAATACATATATTTTTTGTATTAAATATATACACTCATCTGCCACTTCTTTATGGACAAATATTTAATCAGCCAGTTTCATGGTACACATTATGTATATTTTCCTTCTAGCTGGAAAATACACCATGTCACAAATCTCAAATCATCTCAGAGTAGTTTCTTAAACAGGTTGCAAGTGCAAGAGCAAGTTGAAGCAAATGCTTAAAGCCATCATGTTAGTGGACTAAAATGTCTAAGGAATGTTTCCAGCACCTTGTTGAATATAAACAGCAAAGATATGAAGCTTATGTGTAAGTTCAATAAGGAAGATCTGTAATCAGTCATCTGTCTGCTTTCCTGGGTGTTAGACTGTTTGCCTGTTCTTTACATCACTACTGCTTTCCCACACTGTCAGTCTCAATACTGACTCCATTACTCTAGTCCAATCATCTTCTTGCCCTCTGTCTTTGAGCCAATCAACTTCCACTTTCTGTAGTTTAAATCTGTACTCTCCATCATTCTCCCTTTCACACTCTCATTCGTGTAACCTTCCTTCTCCTTATCTCCAACTCTCAGACACCCCAGTCTTCATCTTTACCACCACCAGCATCTAGACTGAGGACACTGTTCTAAATCTAATCATACTGTTCTACCATGATGTCTAATTGCCAAATACATTAATTTCTTTATCTTAATAAATCGTGTTCAGTTCTCCCAAGTGATCTTTCTTATTAAACAGGTAACTGTGTATTAAATACTAAGCATATATTATACAGTGTATGAAAGATGGATGTAGTCACTGTTGTTTTGGCCACCACTATGTTGATGTTTTTGAGACTAAAGCAACCATATTTGGATGAGCACATGCTCAATTATCAGACAGCAAAGTTGATTAGCAAGCTGCATTTATAACCTGAGACAGACACAGTTGAGTTAATCCTGAGCATCAGACTAATAACATGCTTTGAATTTCACCCAAAATAATTGAAGCATAAACCTATGCAGTGGTTTATATCAGACAGCAAACCATTTTCAGATAGTTTCAATAAACTTCAAAATGAAGTTATGAAAAATTATTTTTGCAACAGGCTCTAAACATAGTTTTTCACTTCCTGAAGTGGACATTTTAACAAGTTTAAACATTTTTGTACAGTAAACTGCTTCTCTAAAATGCTCATTTAAACTTCAGTGTTAAAGGGAGGGTTTATTTTATTTTATTTACTTGATTTTTGGCATGTGGGTGAGCCATGCTGTGCTTGACATTTGTAGATTTGCAGCAGCTCAGTTGCAGCTGGGAGCCTCCCAACTGGTCACCGAGCAGTTTCAAGTACTATTAAGCAGTGGCTGAGAGTTTATTGGTGCTCTCCTGTTTATAAGCTGGACAGAAACTGCTCTCACACTTCCTCCTTTTGCTGTGAAGGGTATGACACATGGCATGTCTGGACTACATGAGAAAACAAAAATAAAAACGCCCAGATTGACTGGTGCTGACACTCACCGTACTAAACTAACGCCTGGGGCTCATCACTATCTTCCTGTAGACTCTGTTTATGGCAGATGAGGATGTAGAGGTTGTAGAAGTGTGTTCTCATATTGAAAACATTATTGACGGCAAAACTGGACATGGAACCGAGAGATTAACAATCCTGGTTTTGAGACCTACAGATTCCTCTTTAAGTAGTCACAGACAGGGCAGTCATGAAAGGTTGCCAGCTGGAAGACATTGGTTCTTGTCCCATTTGAACCTGTGCAACACTTGGTTTGTTTGTTTGTTTTTTAACCACCTCCACTGCAGTTTTTTTCTAGGTTTTAGATTCACTTTAACTCTCTGGTTCGGTTTAAGCATGGAAATTCACCTGGTTAGGTTTAGGCACTATATGGTTCTGGTTATTTTTAAGCACTAAAACATACTTGGTTAGGGTGGGAAAAGTTAGTATTCTGAACCTATCATCTGCTTGATACCTGGTTGATATAGGCTGCTGGCAGTCTCTGTTAAACCAGTTGCTAAGCCCATGGTAACCACTGGTCTCTAAAGAAGAATGTGTACTCCCTTGCTGGTTCGTAAATGGTTGCAGGACATTGCTTGCTGTCGCTAAGTGACACCCAGCAAACCACTGCACAGGCAAACCAGCAACCAACTAGTGAACACACATTTTTGTCTCTAGGTCTGTGCAACAGGGCTGGCTGTAACTCAGGAGGTAGAGCAGGTCATCGTCTAATCAGAAGGTTAGTATTTTGAGCCCTGACTGACTGACAGACAAGCATTTAGGCTAAGAAAAGGATGATGAATGGATGATTTAGGCGAGTTGTATAAAGCACTTTGAGTGCTCTAGTGTAGAACACTAAGCATTAGTCTATTTACCATTCAGCTTAAAAAAAATGAGATGGTCAGGCTTAGGGACTGAAAGCTTACATCCAGTGGCTTTAGTAAAACTCCATTGTTTGACAGCCTGCAATGAGAACATGTGGGGTTGTCCACTTTGTGGAAGCAAAACAAAGCTCTGTCCAGATTACTTTCAGAATAATCAGGTCAAACAGGCTTTCACTTTGATGAAGTGGGTCAGTAAATAGAACCCTGAGTACTGGTAGTTATGGAAGATGTGTAAGTATGTAAAAGTTGTTACAAAAAGGAAGACTCTTAATAATGATGTGTATGTGCTAGTCCCCGTAGGGAAATTACTCCTCTGCATTTAACCCATTCACCCAGTGAAGCAGTGGGCAGCCACTAATGCAGCACCCGGGGAGCACTGTGTAGGGACGGTAACTTGTTCAGGGGTATCAGGGTAGCCGTTCAGTGGACTCAAACCCCCGACCTTCCGATCATGGGGCAACCACTCTACCTACTGAGCTATCCCCGCCCCTCTTGGTGTCAGCTTGCCTTTCCTGTGTTCTGATACCTTGACAGCGTAAAGTTTAACTTTAGAGTTTGCATGAGTAATTTAAACTTTATGTACATAAGTGCTTTAATTTCCCTAGATAGCGAAGCAAAAGTAGGATATAATTGTATAATATAATTAACCAGCAGAGGCACAGGAAATTAGACTGGTATCTTCAAATCTTGAGGGCACTGATAAACTGTATCAGCTCATAAATTATAACCTTCAGTAAAACCTGTAATGTCATATATTATTTCTTCAGTGGTGAGACTCAACACTGAAATTATACACTGAATTCTAATTACCTTTTTTTAATCAGCATGTGAAAAAAGCCAGATAATGACATGGATCAGAGCAAAATGTCAGGGAATGTCTTTAAGTCAGGTTAAATTAAATAATGAATATGAGATTGGGGAACACACTGCTGCAGTGCCATCCATGCTGAGAAACAGATCGATTTTGCCAAGGTCTGACTTCAGAGAGAAACTGGTATTTTCACGCCGAGAATTACCAAAGTCACTGCTCTCCCATCTGCTTTTTCATTGACAACAGATCAGCATGGTTCAGAGAGGATCAGTAGCTTGGAAATGTCAAAAGTGTCACAGTGAATCAATTCAAATCATCAGGTCAGAACCACATAAAGACCACGGCTTAGAACCTCTATCAAAGAAAGAGAAGTACACCTCAAGGGTGTAAAGAAGCAAACAACTATATGAAGTGAAGTAGAAAAATTCCTCTTCAAATTATTTAACACCACCTGAAAATTATCAAACAGGTGGTGCGTCACAACCTTCTGCTATTCATACTGTAGGTTTAGTACATAATAAACATCCAAAGACCTTTACTCATCTAAAACACAAACAGAGAATATGTGGATTTAGTTTGGTCTTTCAGAAAGAACCAACAGGCTTACAGTAGTTGCTGTTTGATGAAGGAAAGAATGCAGTTGTCTGAAGGGATTTATGCTTTATTCCATGCTATCTTTGGCACTTTGGTCTGTCTTCTGAATTTGGATGTTTGATTACTGATGAAGAGTCTGGCGGCCTGTAAGTCACTGCTGTCTTATACGGTTTCACCAGCACATCCTGCAAAGTAAATATATTATTAGAACATGTTTGGATTGCTTTGCTGGGTGATAGTGAGTTGCAGTCTGGAAAAAAATCAATAAATTACCACCTTGTATGAGTTAGAGTTGTGTATATGGATCATGTTATATTCTCACAAATAGGGGTAGTGTAGAAATTAGCTTCTGTACCTACAGGTGCAATCAACATGAATTTATGCCTTGGGGCTAAGTACTGGACTTAAAGAAATCGTGTGGGAGCCAAATAGGTGGATATATGTAGCAATGAAAGGACCATATTTGCACAGTTTCTGTCACGGCAGGGTGCGCTGTGTGAATGGACCCAAAGACACCAAGGAGATGAACTGAATTTTTTTACCAAAAGTGAGCCGTTTGTTAGCTGGAATCCTAAACAGAAAAAGAAGGCAAGACGAAACAAGACGAGACTTCTCATTTACTAAATGCAATGAAAATAGAAACAAGACTTTCAAAATAAAGCAGGAAACACGCAAGCTTGTCCCTGTTCCTGTCCCAAATAACTTAACTCTACCCTCAATTTAAGAATAGCATATGATTTTAACATAATATTCACATAAGAAATTAGCAATACAAAATAATTCAAATCGCTGGGTCACAGACCCAGTCCCTGACAGTTTCTTCTTAATTTTAAGGTGCAATATCACGGGCAGCAAGAGGTAATAGAATACGAGAGCTCACTGATGGGTACGCTTCTGAATGTTTATTAAAGAGCATACACATAATCCATGCAGATGATAAAGCATGAGACATGCACAGGAGTTTTATGCATAAAGTTGAGCAGTAACATATTATGAAATCTGGTAATGTTCATAATAAACACAATGGGGAAACGGTAACTGTCGGTTTGTATGATTGTGCATTAATCTTTGTGCAAGACGTGCTGCTTTACCAATAACTGCTGCTCTCATCTTAACAACTTTGACTTTGGATAATTTACCTATGATGATCAGACCTGAGAGGTAGGCACAAGGTAACCCAGATAACACATTTGTGCAACTGTGCTGAGCAGAGAAACAGCTCAGAATGAACAATGAAGCTAACCATGAGGCAGATGGACACCAGAGAAAATCCATATCAGTCCTTCAGTCGTGTCAGCCAAGAACAAAAGTCTGAGGCTGCAGCGAGCACAGGCTTTCCAGTACTGAGCAGCTGAAGACTGGTAAATAATATCCTGGTCTGAACCATTTCTGCTGCTGCTATAGGTCTGAGATTGCCATCAACAGCATACGCAGACTGTTTGGGGTGCAAACAGAGACTTGTCCTGGTGATTTACTACCAAAATAAAGTGACTTTAGGCTCCTTAACACCAGTGAATCATCATTTGAATACCACAGCATAAGTGTACTGACCATGTTTATGGCCACCACAGATTACAGTCTTATAATTTTTTCTTCTACCAGGATAATGAACCATGTCAAAAAGGGAAAGTCATTTGAAAATGGTTTCATGAGGGCTCCAGTGCACAAAAATCCAATAGAAAGCTTGATGGATGTGGTAGATAGGATGATTCACACTATGAGTAAACACAGTGATATCTTTAGCAGATGGGGCTGTTTGTGTGTTTGTGTGCATTATATGCCACACTTGCTGTATTACATCAGTGGTTAAGAAACTTCAACATTAGCTGAAATATTAAAGATATTTCACACTGTTAATTAGAAAAATAATTTTAATACTTGTTATTCAAATTATTTTGGTTGTAATACTTTTCTAAAGCTTCGATCTGTGTGTATAATACACCCCTCCAGTGAAACACAGTGAGAGCCATTATCCACAAATGGAGAAAACTTTGAAGAATGCTGATACTTGGCAGGAGTACCTGACCTAACAAAATTACTCCAAGAATGCATTGATAACTCATCCAGGAGGTCACAAAGAACAAAACAAAACAAACAAACCAAAAAAACCCACACAGAACAGCATCTAAAGAATTGCAGGCTCACTTGTCTCAGTTAAGGTCAGAGTTCATAATTCAACAGTAAGAAGGAGACTGGGCAAAAATGGAATCCACGGGAGAGTTCCACCCACTGCTGG
>VUQQ01065321.1:0-10748 GCA_015108535.1 Steatocranus sp. 'ultraslender' AB-2019 | reverse complement strand
AATTAGGTATTCCTCAGCAAACCTGAAGCTGTGAGTGCTTGGTCCAGGTTGGGCAAGTTGGTGTTTTTAATTTCTTTCCATGAAAGCTTGATGCGGGTCCCCCTAAACTTCTGTTAGAACGGTAGGTTACACAAAAATGTACCACTTGAACTCTGGCTGCTGGCAGACATTTACAGTTATTTGCACCCTTGTAGGTGGGAAACATTGCGTTCCTGTGAGAACAGTGTAGTGGACTTCACCGCCACTGACCCACATTTATTAGGGTGTGATGCGAACTTGTGGACAGGTAACGAAAACAATACAGTTGAGGGATATTCCTGTGTTTTACTGTCCAGCATAAGTCATCTCCTGCCTTTTATTTACAGAGTATCAAGCTGCTGCTTTGCCAAGTGGGTTTCTGGCTGTGGGCAAAGGACCCGACACATCAGTGTGTTTTAATTTGTTTTAAACTGGTGTAATTCGACAGACTGACTGCTGCAGCTGTCGATTTTTGTTTGGTTTTTTGTTTTATTTTTCAGTAGCAGTAGGCACCACAAATATTATTATTATTATTATTATTATTATTATTATTATTATTATTATTATTATTATTTATTTATTTATTTATTTATTTATATATATATATATATATATATATATATATATCGCGGACTGTGAAGGCGCTGCGCGGAAAACAAATCCTTTTTTGTGTCACCGCTTTCGCATGCACAGCGGTGGGCCTGAGTGAAGACGGCACTGAAGATTTGCCTCTTTCTATAGTGTTTTGCCCTTTTGGGGTTATGTGTGACTTGCCGTCCCTTTTTAACCTGTGTGCTATGTCGATTTGTTCTTAAACGGTTAAGCGCTTATCCTGTCTTACGGGCAATCATACAGTTTTATTGTTTTTAATAAAGTAAAGTTTTTAATTGTTTTTAAGTTCCTCTGTTACATTGTTTTATTTTGAAAATTAAACCCTTTTTAACTGACTGTGCGCCTATGGCTCTGTCCTATTTTTAAATAGGTACCTACCACGGGTCACACATCTAATGTTTTTATTGTGATTTTAGTTTTGTTCTCTTGCTGTTTTGCAGTTTTCTTTTAGTTTTATTTGTCATTGTGCAGCACTTAAGCACAACATGTTTTGTGCTTAAATGTGCTATTGTACGGTGTCCCTGAGAGGCCAAACGGACTGCAACCTAAGAAAACACCAGCAATAAGCACACAAATAGGAAGAAAGTAAACAGAAATGGGGGGAAAAACAGATTTCCAAAAGCGCAAGGGAAGTGTTTCTGGGGAGACAATATCCCCTCCTATTTCCGTTTGGTTTTGTGTGCTTTTGCAACGTTTTTCTTATTGCTGGTGTTTTCTTAAGTTGCAGTCCATTTGTCATCTCAGGGTCACCGTACTTGACTACATCTAAATCTATCTAAACTCACTTTTTTAAAAACCTTCAGTTCAACAAAACATTTTCTTGCAATGGCACATTATATCATGCTGAAGTGATACCAATTAAAATGATGCTGGATTGCAGATAATGATCATTTTTATTGTTGATGATCTCAAAGTTGATGTGTTCATGTGTAAGAGATTAAAATGTCATAATTCAAGTTAAAACATAATTAACAAGCTAATTATGAAATCTCTGACAAGTAGTTGGATGTGTAACGTGAGATATTTCCAACTGTACTTTTATTCTTTACCATTGATAGTCTGCTGATAATTTAATTACTGTAGTGCAACAATGATCTATTGATAGAACGAACGCCAATTAGTATTTCACACCTCATGAGACCTGAAACCATCTGATAATTTTATTTTTTTGTCAACAGATAGCATATCCATCAGAAACATCTTTTTGTAGACTCGTTATGTATGTTGAGTCTTTGTGTTAAAATATACACTCGCCTGAGCTGGGTTAGACCCCCCTCCCCCCTTTAGCCTTCACAACTGCCTTAATTCTTGATGGCACAGACAGCACAGAATTCTGACCCTACCATCCAAATGCTGCCGCAGAAATTTTTACATTCTTCAACCGTCCAATTTTGGTGACTTTGTGTGAATTGTTGTCTCGTTTTCCTGTTCATAGCTGAGTGGAGGAGCATCCATTGTGGTCTTCTGCTTTTGTTGCCCATGTGCTTCAAGGTTTGATGTGTTGTATTTTCAGAAATGCTCCTCTGTATGGCTTGGTTATAGCGAGTGAAATTCAATTCAATTTTATTTATATAGCGCCAAATCACAACAGCAGTCACCTCAATGTGCTAAATGAGTTACTGTTGCCACCCTATCAGCTCTGGCCTTTCTTCTCTCATCTCAAGACCAAGGCAGTTTCACCCAAAGAACTGTTGCTCACTGGATATTTTCTCTTTTTCAGACCATTCCCTGGAAACCCTAGAGATTTCTGTGTGGGGGAAAAAAATAATCACACCAGGGCCCTCACCACATTCAAAGTCACTTAAATCACCTTTTTGTTTCTATTCTGATGCTCACTATGAATTTCTGCAGATCTTGATCATATCTGCATGCTTAAATTCATCTAATTAGCCATGTGATTGACTGATTAGCAATTTGCTTTAATGTTGAACAGTTGAAGAGGTGTAGCTACCAAAGTGGTCGGTGAACATGTGTCATCAATGCTACAGTATTGTTGTTGGAGGAAATATTCAACAAAGCCATAAAAGTTTTGGGAGTTTTATTTATTTTTTTGCCCTCTGTAGCCTAAAACCTCTCTGACTCATTGCTCTCAGTGTTTTTTTTTTTTCTTCTTTTTCTCAGCTGTTGTGCGATGGTGCTGTGCTCTAGACTCTGAATATTAAATGTAAATCCAAGACATAACCATGAAAGAAAGGAAGATTGGAGTAAATGAGCTTCTCTTAATTGTATATATGTGCACAGTATATAAAACCTAAAACTGGTAGTGTGCCCAGCGCTAATATCAATTAGCATGCAATATCAATTAGCTACCAATCTCACGGCACATTAGTAGGGATAATGGGTTGACCCCTAATACGACCCCGTCCACGTCATTTCAGTGGATCCTTCCAAAGTACTTTAGCTTTCCACGCTTGAAAAGCTAAGACTGTTTGCAAACACAATGCAGTAAAGGACATCAATTATTTAAATCATCTTCTCCTGAGGTGAGAATGTTAAAATTCAGGTATCCGAGAGCAGCACCACAATGAGGCATATTGCTCTTCTTTTATCCTCCGTTCACTGCAGAAGAAGGCCTCAGCCTGTATGGTGGCTGAAGGGTCTATAAATGTTCTATGCTCTGCGTCCCGTGAGTTACAATGCTCAGGGCAGGCAATAACTCAGACCATTAAACATAACGAGGGCTTAGACGGGGCTAAGGCATTGGCAACAACGAAAAATAATGTCTGATCCTGTGATGATGGCGTAATATTCCTTTCCTCTGATTTGTCAACCTGTGACAGAACCAGACAAACCCAGAAGATGCTTGGGTCATGGACTGACAGACAAGTAGCAAGGAAGATCCATCATCCGAGGTCAGTTAATCTGACTGATTCTGAATCTGGTTCTTTTCTTTAGGGAAATTTTAGAAAGGGGGGGGGGGGAGTCAGAACTCCAGAAGAAACAATAGAAAAAAAAAGTGTTTGTTGGCCTATCGGATGTACCAGTCCTTGGAAAAGAGAAAGTCTAGAAATACAAAAAGAGCTGAAGGATCAGGTTGAAAATACCAGGAGATATTCTCTAAGCTCTTTTATGAAGAAAAATATAAGGCTCAGTCTTAGATATTTGTTGAGCCTCAAAAGTTGTAAAGGTCAGTCTTTGATGTATTGCAACATAGAGTATGAGCGTGTTATTTAAATCCTTGAGTCATATTTTAGAGTGGGTGCTCTAATCCCAGTAGCTCCAGGATACGGGAACTGGTTTAAAGTTGATCATGAGATAAGAATCGTGCGGTTCGTTGACATATACAGTACATGCAGAGAGTTTGTTCAGCTGGAAGGAGTTCATCTATTATTTTTACTCATCCATGATATGTAGATTTATGTCATTACATAGCTCTGTGATTAAAATTTCTCCACTCCGACACTGCTATGCCACACCAGAGTGCTGCGAGCATGAGATACCAATCTGTTATCTCTGTTTTAACGCCATACTTTCTCCTCCATATTCATGTGTTACAGCATGGCAATCAAAAACCCAGCGATTAACCTGTTCTGCCACCTCACAGTGAGAAGGGCTGCTGGACTGAAGCTGAACTTAAGATGAGGCAAATGAATTTAAAAGGGACCAGGGGGTGGCAGTGAGCTTGAAAATCAAAGCTGACATCCGGCGCTCAGCAGAGGAGGAAAAGACATGTTCAAAGTTGCTTTTAGATCACAAACTCATGCAAACATTCACTGAATGCATCAGGTTTCAACATAATAATTACAGTGCCTTCTTCCTGATTTCTTACACTTGCACGTTTCAGATCATCAAACACATTTTAATACTAGACAAAGATAACCTGAGTAAATATAAAATACAGTTTTTCAAGATGATTTCCTTTATTAAGGAATCAGAGTTATCCAAACCTACCTGTGTGCAGATAAATTCACAAAGCTGAGAAAGTGAAGCAAGCTAAAAGATCTTAAAAAGCAACACATCATGTCATGATCTAAAGTAACATAAGATCGCCTGAGAAACAAAGTCATGCTGGAAGGGGTTACAAAGCCATTTCTAAGGCTCCAGCAAACCACAGTCAGAGCCATTATCCACAAATAAAGAAAACTTGGAACAGTGGTGAACCTTCCCAGGAGTGGCCGGCCTAGCGAAATTACTCCAAGAGCGCATCGATGACTCACCCGCCATCACAAAAGAACCCAGAACAGCATGTAAAGAACTGCAGGCCTCACTTGCCTCGGTTTAATGTCAGAGTTCATGATTCAACAGTAAGAAACAGAGTGGGCAAGAACAGCATCCATGGGAGAGAAGATTTCCAAGAGTTCTGGGAAAACTATCTGTGGACTGACGAGACAAAAGCTGAACTTTTTGGAGTGTTTGAGTCATAAAACTAAGGCAGCATTTCATAAAAAGAGCAGTCAAACATGGTGGCGGTAATGTGGTCTGGGGGTGTTTTGCTGCTTGGGGACGCCTTGCTGCTGTAATTGATGGAGCCATGAATTGTGCTCCTGAAGGAGAATGTCCGACCATCAGTTTGTGTCATCGTGAACGTGGGTTATGCAGAGGGACAGCGATCCAAAACAAGTCCACCTAAAAAGAGGCAAAAATTAAGGTTTTGAAGCGTCTTAGTCAAATTTCAGCCTAAAATCAGATTGAGATACTTTGGCTTAAATGATCTTAAGTAGATCACTGATGATCAGAAATCTTCCATTGTGGCTGAATTAAAACAATTTTGCAAAAGAGAGTGGACCAAAATTTCTCCACAGCAATCTGGAGGACTCATTACACTTGACTGCAGTTCTTGTTGCCAAGGGTGACACAACCAGCTATTAGGTTTAGGGCCAGATAGGTTTGTAGAGCTTTTCCTCCTTGAATAGATGAAATCATCCTTTAAAAAATTAATTTTGTATTTACCCAGGTTATCTTTGCCGAATATTAAAATTTGCTTGATGATCTGAAACATGTAAGAATGACAAATATGCAAAACACTGAAAAATCGGGAAGGGGGCAATTTAATAAGACAGCGAGATTTTTGTTTGCTTCTAATATTTAACTTAATGTGACACAGCATTTTATTAACAAGGCAAAGTTAGTGTTCTTAATCCTAACTATAAAGCAGAAATAGTTGGTCTTTTGAATTGAAGTCGGCTCTTTTTGGAGTGAAACAATGTGGTTGTTAGATCTATTGAAGTGAGTTCAAAGAGCCAAAATTCTGTTTGTTGTTAATAAAAATACCTTTTGTACACCACAATTCTCCCTTAATAGCAATGTTGTTAATGCCGGTCATTTTATCTCATATCTGCGTACAAATACAACAGGTTAACCTCTGACTTGATCCAGCAGCTGCATCTCTCCTGAATGTTACAAGCAGCTAAACTAATACAGCACAGCTCTGGTGCGGAAGCAGCTCCTGCTCTGTCACAGCAGGGTTGGCTGTGGCCTCTTCATAACCCTGTCGGGTGCAGAGAAGTCAAAGAGGAACCAGAGACCACGGCTTGTCCTCCAAGCAGCGTTTGAATTACATAATGTGGACGAAATCTAATTGTCTTCAATCATCTCAGGCTCCCATGTTATCCATCATTTTTATTAGCGCGGCAGTGAGATAAGACTTTGTTATGTTTCTCAGGGAATCCATCTTCACGTGATAGAGAATGCTGATTAACTCTGTTTTACAGGGAGGTTGGCCAAATTGCAAAGCTGTTGGACCTCTGTCCAGGTTGGTGCTGCAGAAGAAGACGCCGAAATAAAACAGAAAAGAAGATAATGCAGATTTTCCAAAGTTGGTGTATTCAAGTACCAAATCTCCTTGCAAAAGAGGAATTGTGAAAAAGTGAAAAGCAGTCCTGGCAAAGAGGCTGTTGTACTGCACAAGGATTTATGAAATTGAATTTCAATGGCACATTGAGCAGTTCATTGAGAGCGTGCCAAAAGTGAGAATCCTATGACGGATTGAGACAAATCACTGCCCAAATGAGCTGACAACAAGATGCCTGAGGCATTGCATTACTATTCAATTAGCATTTAAGAGGGCTTTGGGGAGAATTGTTTTGTTCTATTTTGCAGATAAAATATGAGCATCTCCCACAGATTTCTCATTAGGGCCACTTTGAGGGTAACTCTCACCCCATTTATCTTCGCCAATGTGGACCCCTGGGGAATTGAAAGCTTCAGATTAGGAAGAGATGAGACACAGTATTGAGTTATGCTCATTGAACTGCAGTGTGATGAGTAGTTAACTACTCTCCTTTCAGTTCCTATCTGGATTTGTTGAAGTTGAAAGCGCTGCGGACGCCTGTAAACATGGAACTTCCTTCCATATTCAATTTGTTTAGGTTTTGATGAGTCTGTCTCTTATCTCTTAGTCTCCACTAAAACTCTGTCTCTGACATCCCCGGCTCCACTGTACCATCACTTTCAATTTAAAATGCTGCCTGTCATCTGTTATTGAATAACATCGTTTCCTCCTAGTACTGTGGCAATGAAAACAAGAAGTGCAAACTGCAAAAATATGCACTTTTACTTTATAAATCCTGCCTTATCTCAGCCATCAGCTCATGCTGTTTTAATTATGTTTTTCATAAATCCATTATGAAGGCTAATATTCGTGAGAAACACTTTTCTTTTTCTTTTTTTAATCTTATGGCACATTAATCACAGGAGCTCTAATATGTTTTTGTTCTGATTAAGGCAAAGGTTTGCCCAGAGCTGATAAACACCTACGAGGTCCAGTTAGTGTCCCTCCTGGGCTCTGCCCAAGAATCCAACCAACAAAAGAAAATCAACACAGAAAAGGTCAGTTAAAAACCCACAACAGAAACACGACTACAAGGACCACACAACCCTATTCAGACCGTACCTTTATGCACCTTTTTTCCCACAATCAATTTGATTTTCTCTTTTTAATTATGGCAGGATGATGATGTATGCTCCACTAATAAGACATGAATGGGAAATGAAAGGTCGGTAAGACCTAGATAAATGACTCCCATTATTTCACCAATCGGATAGAAGACCCTCTATATGTTCTAATTTGAATGATAATAAAATTCTGAATTGCTTTGTCCTAGCAGGCCACTTTTTCCACGATAAGCATCCTGGCAAGGTAACCTTGTCCTATAACCTTGTCTCCCACAGCCTTCTCAGGCCTGTAAGTGCATAAAATGTGGGCAAAGAACACAAAGAACATAGCTGTGCATTGATTGTGTATCTCTGTAATGAACCGCAACAAAATTATATTTTATGCAAAAATATGCATTTTCCCTCAAGCGATATAGAAAATAGAGCCACAGTTCTCAATCAGTGTTAATGAAGAGCAGGACCATGTGTCAAAACACGTAATGTCTAAGACGAAAATCTCAAAGCTTCCATGATTTGTGCTTAGAAGTCCTAAATGAATTGTTTATTTTTAGTTTGCCTATTGGCAGAGAGGATAAGGTGGCTTTGGGACTATAAATAATAAATCACATTGCCCTTGTCTTGGAATACGTTTGAAAAGCAATGAAATATGATAAAGTGTCTCATCCGGGTTGTCTGATATTTGTAGCAGTCACTTGTGAGTTGACATGCAGCACTGTATAGGTTACTGATGGCACAGCACAGCAAGTCTCGGTGGGTCTATAGAACAGGAAAGGCAAAGGCAAAACAAGTCGATCTCTGTCTGTAACTGTGGAGCAGGGCTGTTGGAGCTGCAGCTGTCTGTGTTTAAAACACGAGGCACCAGGTTACACACTTCATTAGACAACAATGAATATAAGTGAGACCTGTATGCTGCCTTTTATTTAGGATAAAAAAGGTCCATTTCAGAATGAAACTTCTCAATAGCAAGTACAGTCTTGAGTTAATTGTACTTATTAGTAGGTTGCTGTATATCTGAGCTATTATCCTTTGACACTAAAGAAATTAACACTTACTAATAACTTAAAGCATTCTATAGTATTTTTATTAATTGCAGAAATGAATGCAAAGGTTTAAACCAAAGTTTTTTGTTTTTGTTTCAGATGTACATTCAATAAGGAGTAAGGAGTAAATGAACTTGAACGCCACTTAGTCAGCATGACTTTCCACTATGTGCCATAAAAGGTAAGGCAAAAGTGCAGCAAGACTTGCGTCATGCCTTTTTGACATGCTGTAAGAGCAGCTAAGTATGGGACTAACAGGTCAGCCTGTGGATATTGGAATGCACAGTGCAAAACTGGAAGAAATGTGTTTTTGTAATAAATAGCAATGACATGGTTTTGTGGATTCATTTATTTAGATTAGGCCCAGTATTGTTCCACTTTATGAAACTAATTGAATTCCTTGTGCGTTTGAGTAAACGGACAAACGAATTAATCAGGAATTGGCAAATGGGTCTCTATTCAGCTGTGTTTGTGTGTGTGTCTATGTGCATGCACTGCATAAAACATATCTGTGTGTGTGTTTTGTGGGTGGCCAGAGCAGTTTATAATGATGTGCTTGGGTGCACGACCCTGTCTGAAAACTTGAAGAGCTGATATGAGTTCCCTGACAGTAACATCAGGAAAATTATGGCACAGCAAAATGTCATTGTTTATTTCACACATACACCCTTTCCAAACGCTTCACACTCACCTTCAGGTGCTGACCACAGACAGTAAAAGTTACATAATTTCTGTCCAGCAGCAATATTCAGCAGTCGTTATTATCGCCCAATATTCGCTATTCCAAATCACGTTTATCATGTTTTTGCTTTGGGGCTGGTATGCAACGGAGGGATGGGGGTTCTGAATGTGCAACTAAATATATTTATTCAGCAATTTAACAGTACATGTAGGCAACAGAAAATAATAAAAAATAAAAATCTCAATATTCAAAAGGAAGAAAGGAAACTAAGTTACAAAAAAGAAAAAATGTTTCTGGAAGATGCTAAAATCTAATGAACACATCTGAGCATTGAGTTATTTGTGATTCCTGGAATGATAAATACTCAGTGCTATGTTTAAAATTATATACTTGCTATTTTGAGTCCATAAGTGACTTCATATTGGGAGGTTTGGCAATCCAAAGTGCACTACAAGTACCCAGATAGTGTATTCATAACAGTCGAATAAATGTAGAACAAGCTACACCCCTCACACGCAATAGTTAGCATCTTAGCTGTGGGTATTTTTAGACCTAACTCATTTGTACAGATGGTCTTGGTCTACTAGTGAACATCTACCAGGTAACTACTAGTGAATTTTGAAAGTTTGACTTCAATGCCTTAAACACCTTGCAGGTTTGATTCTGAGACATGGCCAAATATCACAAATGTGTAGAGTAAATGTGTACCAACTAGCTTTAAATTTGATGGAAAGTTAGGGTAAATCCTCCATATTACCCACTGGTCCAGAAGCACCTTCTTCCTGTATGTTGTTTTGTTGTGTCCGCCGCAGACCAATAAGCATACTGAACAGTCACGTGTGGCTTGGAGTGACTAAATTTGGTTTGCTTGGGGTCCACTTTAAGTTTTCTCAATTTGCAAATAGGTGAATGCCTTAGAAACTGATTGGACCAGATTAAACAAACTATCCGGTCGTTAAGTGATGACGTGACAAATCCTACTTCCGGGCCTAAAGTAGTCTGCGTTTAATATGGCTTTTGTGTTGTTAACATGTTTAATGTTTTGTATTTTCTTCTATTTAATCTCAAAAAGCTCCTAAAACAATCAGTGATCATTGTTGACCTCCCTCTGCTTTTATTACTGCTAATCATGTATTTAAGCTCAGTTTTTAAAACCTTAGGATGTAACTACAGCCCAGCCCATGCAGCAGTATATGAATGACTAACCTCGTATTGTGGATGGTTTATCTCAGTTGTTCTCCTGGCTGAAGTTTGGTCCTTTTACAGCATCCTGCCATGCGATTACATTTGTTCCTGGCCACCGAGAACACTCACGTTAACTTTTATCGAGTGGAAAAAAAGTTAGCTTGTTTCTATTATGCTAACATAGCTGTGTCGCTAGCGGTCACGTAGCACATCATTATATACCAGCTAGCCAAACTTCAGTAACCCTACAAACATCACTGCTGTTTAGTTTTCTGTCTTCATTTTTGTTGGAAGTGACAACAGAGCTGTACGTTTTAATTTGTTTCCAAAACCCCGCAGTCAGGACATGCTATATTGTATTTAGATAGAAGCTAGTG
>VUQQ01065320.1:5520-16088 GCA_015108535.1 Steatocranus sp. 'ultraslender' AB-2019 | reverse complement strand
GCACACTTGAAATGAGCTCTGGACCTTTTATCTGCTCATTGTAATTGGGATAGTGAGGGAATAACACACACCTGGCCATGGAACAGCTGAGAAGCCAATTGTCCCATTACTTTTGGTCCCTCAACAAGTGGGAGGCACATATGCAAACTGTTGTAATTCCTACACCGTTCACCTGATTTGGATGTAAATACCCTCAAATAAAAGCTGACAGTCTGCAGTAAAAGCACATCTTGTTCATTTCATTTGAAATCAATTGTGGTGGTGTATAGAGCCAAAAATGTTAGAACTGTGTTGATGTCCCAATATTTATGGACCTGACTGTAGATACTAAAACCTATTTGAACTGCTCAGCTTAGGTTTAAGAAAACAATTAGGCTTTGGTCTCAAATACACCTTCTTGCAACATTCTTGAAACCATGTGGTCCTTCAAAAATGTTTATGAAAAATCTATAAAACTTTCCATAAACATAAACAGATAAACATAAATGATCTATCAAGATGCATTAATACAAAGATTCATAACCTATCTATTAATTGAGCTAAACTGATCAAAGCTGATCATGATAACAGACTGTAGCAAATTCCTCCTTTTAATAAAGTTATTTATTCCTTTCGGAGTGCTGTCACTTGAATCATAATCATAATAGATTTTTTTTTACTCACTTACCCCCACCACCCTCTGCCAACTGCCTACAAAATAAGGCAATTTTAAACTGTAACCCTGGCTAAATATGAAAAATGGTGCAGGGTGGATAATGTCAGAGAACAGCTGAACCGTGAAGAGCACTGCATATATATAACTGTGTTCATATATAATTGTATATAATTGTATGTCCACTCCTGTCCCACTTCTCTCTTCCAGTGAACGAGTGGTTGCTGAAGTAGCCTTCTCAGATGAACGTGAAGACGAGACAGAGATGGAGTTCAGGATGAGGGGAGAGAAATAGAAAAAGAAGTGAGGCAGGGAAGAATGAAGAAGAAAACTGGTCTCGAGGCTGTATCTCATCTAAGACTTTTTCATGGCATTGTATAAAGACAAATAACACCAGACATTATTTACATGAAGGAACTTTGCATTGCAAGGAAAGAGACTCTTCTTTTCATACAGTGAGAACTGTTTGAACCTTTGATCAAACACATGCTAACAGGTCCTTTCCCCCACTGAACAATTATATCTATATGAACATTTTGATATCAGTACTTTTTGGGAGAAAACAAAAAATAGACAACCTAAAAAAAACACGAAGCATTTATTTGGTAGCCAGTCAACCACTATGACAACCTTAGGGACTTTAAAGCCTTTGTAGATAAAAGATGTTGCTATCAGTAAGAAATTCCTAGAACTAAGTCATTGCCTTTCCCCTGCTCAACAATATGGAGCCATCAGGAAGACTCACGTGGACGTTTCATTTCAGTCACCAACAGGGCATGCAATCAGCAAAACCAACAGAGAGGGAACACAGCCTTATCTTGTCATTTTCCAAAACTAGAGTAATGCCATGGGACAACTTCCAAAGCTTTCATATGGTCTCAAAGCAACTGGTGTCATATGTATATATTATAATTATCAATACAAAAGAAAAATGAATGTGTAAAGAAAAAAATAATGAAAGAACATTCAAAAAATATATTAAGAAGATATTAAAAAGACAAAAAGTTAAGAATTTTAAAAAGCTTGGCGCACTTTGAATTCTGCAGCAGTTCTCAGTCTGAGCTGATGCATTTTATTTCTGTTTTATTTGTTTACAATGGTCATACACTGTGTTTGATGTTATCAGCCCAATAAATGTGTCTGGAAAGTTAACTTTGGAACATGTTTCACTATCTGAGGATTTTACTTGTTATATCTCCACCTGTTTGTACTGTTTCACATTAAATATGTTCATGTTACAGTATTCCCCTTTAGAGGCTTGCTCAATAACTCTGGCCACACCGAAATGGATGCTTGCAGGTAGGCTTCAGAATCTCAGAATGGGCAGCTTGGAATTGCTGGTTAGGATACAGATCAAACTCAGGTAGCACTGTCAGGGTTACTGTGATCTGTAGTGCTCTTTTAGATCACATCAGTTGACATCAGAGGACATGAAAAGAGGAACCTCACATGTTTGGAAATACAGATCTAGCAGATTGATGCCTGCTTTACAGTAATGGTGTCTCCACGGGTTGCTGAAGAAAAAAATTGTGAAGAACTCAATGGTGGAAAATGTCTGGCTCCGGGAGAAACAGACTATCAGCATGGTTGTGACAAGCATATTAAAGCCGAAAAGCAGGAAATGTATTTTAGAATTTATGGAAAGAAGAATGACCAATGTTGCAATTATAAAGAGAAACAACAAAACGAAAGAAACCAAATTTCCTTAAGCAAAAGGTAATACTGCTGACCAAAGGAGTGTTTATCAATATCAAAGGCAGCAACTGATTTACAAACAGTGGGAAACTTGTTGTGAGCTTCTTCAAGCTGTAGTCATATTCTGTTGGATGCAGATATCCAACTGAAGGGCGCATGCTTAGTTAGTGTATTGAAATGCAGTGTCACAAAAAACTGCAGGTAGTTCGCAGGGATCCATTCAAACTCTGAATGAATTCGTGAACTTGGGGGTTTAGAAAGCATCTTAGAACTACTATATATTATTCTGGTTTACTCAGTTAAGGTATTTTGGAGTTTGAATCTGAAACACATATAAATATGTTCCATCATCTTCTTATCATTAGCCTCTGGATGCTGGTGGCTACACTGCAAATCTTAGTCACTATGCTGGGAATGCAAGCAATATCTAACAGTGGCACTTTAGTCACTAGGTTAGGGATTCTATCTACTATTAATATGAGTATTTGTTTATTAATTACTGTACTCCCATTCTCCGAGCTAAGCTAATGACTGCTTATATCACTAGCTACACAATCTGCAGGGTTAAAGATAGACATAGAGTCTCCATAAAAAGAACCTCTATCAGTTCTATGGTTTTATGTATTGGAACATAACAAAAAATAAAAACACAAGAATTTAGCAGCTCACAGGTTTCTTTCCCTTGTTTAGTTCAACTGTCTTTGATCCAAAGATAAGTTAGATGAAGATTTGAAGATGAAGTGCATTTTACAGCATCTCAATTCAATTTGCATATAATTGCTTGTAGAACCACAGAGCTCCACACAGCACACAGTCCTTTAATTGGGTTGAGGTTTAGACTTTGTCTAGATCATTGCAATGGATTCTTTTCTTTTTTAGCCATTTTATCTAGATTGCATGCTCAATTTTTGTGATGTTTAAGCTTTTGAACTGTTGAACCTCACATTTTACTCTAAAATACTTTAATATACGTGGGAGTTCAAGGTTGACTCCAGGGTTCCCAGGTTCTGTGGCGGCAAAACAAACTAAATTCATCATCCTTCCACCATTGTACTTGATATTGTTTGTGCTGATAATGAGTGTTGGATTTTTAACCAGACGTGTCTCCATGCATTATAGGCAAGCATTGCAACTTTGGACTCCTTGCTCCAAAAGTCTTGTGGTCTGGTCTGGTACAATTTTGCCATCCTGCCACAATCTTTGAGAGAGAAGACACATTCTTCCAAACAAGTTATACTTTTTAATATTTTACTCACAGTGAGCGCAAGGGTCTACATGAATGTCTGCATCTTGTGATATTATAATGGAACTAGTACATATGCAACCCAGAGAGTGGACTTCAAGGAAATATGAGGAATGACTACCTGTCTGACAGGTCTCCAGCTACCCATGTTAAATGGTAAATGCACTCAAAGCGCTTTACACAATTTTACTCATTCACACCAGCAATTTTTTCTATGCTCTACATAAGTGCTTTCTATCTAACATTGACACGCCAATGGATGTATTAGAGAGTAACTTAGGGTAAATATCTTGCCCGGGGATATTGGGCAAGATATCAAAAGCAGAAGGGGATTGAACCACCAACCTTCCAAATAATAGGTGACCTGCACTACTACCTGAGCTACAGACACCCCAGGATACATCGACAGCAGAATATAATCTAGGCTTCTTTTTTTTTTTTACACATGGCTTCTTATTTTTTTTCTTAATTTTTGCTAAGGATGTGTAAGGTATATTTGTTATGTCATGTAGCCTTTGAATTTTAAAGAGGGTGTACTTTTTCTGACTGTAGGAGCTAATCAGTTCTTTACTTTGGCTCACTAACACTTGTGCGATAAAGCTTTACACATTAGTTATTATGTCAGTTATCAGCATTAATAAGAACATTTGTGTTCAACAACATACTGTATGTTTCCTTTTATCAAAACTTGTTATTAAATTGATATGAAACAGAAAGCAGTGTTTCAGATTCACCGCATATACAATGAAAAAAATATTGCAGGTGTTAAAGTGGATTAGTGTTCCTGCACCTTCAGCTTAACAGTAATTATATCTGAAAAGCAGTCCCTGTGCTATTGAATTCTTTAAATATTTCTCCTAATCCTTAGAAGCAATGAGATGCAAAAAAAAGTTTCCGTACTTTTTCCTCTTTTTTTTTTTTAAAGAACTTGGGTGGGTTTTTTTTTTTAAGCTTTTCTCTACCTTAGCAGTAATATTCTGTAACTCTACAACTATGTTTGGGAGGAAAGCAAAATAAACTGTTTGTTAGTTGTTTGTTTTAAACTGTTGTTCTCCTACTAGCAAGAACCACAGCTACCCCAAATTATAAAAAGGTAAACTAGAAGCATGCTTTCATAAAGTGGGTGATGCAGAAATATGGTACAAATATGGAACTGCTCTGTAATATCTTTTTTTAAGTCCATGGTATTGAATTCACAAAAGTAAGCAGATGTAGACCAATGGTCTGGACATTCTGTCAAGGTCCAAACAGTCAGTGGCCTGAAAACTCACCCCTGACTGGTGAGTCAATGAGTTAGTGAGTCAGACTGGCTAACAACCTTTCGACTGAATACTAATAAGAGTAAGAACAGATTTTTATGTTAAAATATTCAAACATTACATGCCCTTTGAGACATTCTGCTGATACTAATGGGTTCTGTTCTTAACATTTTAAGTATTAAACAATTTGAAGAACAGCAAGCAAGTGCAGCAGAGGCAAACAGAGACTTTAGGTGTTTTCATAACTGTGGTGTTTCGTCAGTTTAAATTGAACTCTGTTTCGTTTTCGAACTTGGTGCAGGTGTGAACACTGTAATTGCATTCGAGAGCAGACCATAAATGACAAGTCCAAACAACTTCCAGAGTGGGTCATTTATGGTGTGAATATGATCCAGCCGTGATCCAATCCAAACACAACACCTCCTTCTTGTATTTAGTTTTGATGCTCACGCCTCAGACACATTTAGCCAATGAAGTGACTGAACATTCTCAACTGGTTTGTAGTGATGCACTTTGGTTCACTTGAGTTCACTTGGATTTTTCTCTGTGTGAGAATAAACCAAACCAATAGAAAAAGATACAAGTTTACAAACTCATCTGCTGATTTGGACCAGCGTAAATGAACTATGAGTGTGAAAACCCCCTTTCTTTCTCCCTACTATGTAGAAAAGATTGCGCAAAAATATTTTTTTCTGTGATCAGTCTGTCTCAGAGTCTCTATTGTGCAAGTATCAAGGTATTCAGTCATGAAGAAAAACATTACAACCATCTACCTTATATACCCTTGGTCCTTTGCTTTTGCAAAAACAACTCTGACCCACCAAGGTCTCTAATCTGCCAGACCTCAGAAGGTGCCTTCAGGTATCTGACAAAATAATAGTAATATGAATAATTATTAAACAGCTGTAAGTTGATAAATCTGCAGAGCTTTAATGTTTCAAGGTGGTGCACAGTAAACACCTTTTCAGAGATTCAGTTAGAGGAAATCCTCTTTGGACATTCTGGGTTCAGTAGTTGTTTAAGTTGACATTGTAGTCTAAATATATAAATACTCACATTGATTGGGATTTATAAACGGTAATAAATTCAGAAACTGGGACAGATCATGATACGCCTGTAGTCAGCTGGCCTTGTATTTAAGGAAGTAAGTTGGCCATATGTTGTTTGTTTCCTACAAATAAATCCACACTGCAGTGATCCCTCTCTCATACCCTTCCTTCATTAATGCCCAATCAATTGAGGATGCCTCCTCTTGTAGCTCTAATGTGCGGAGAAATACTGCCTCAAACCAACTGGGAGTATCTGTGCAATGGTGCACTCACACGTTCATTTTCTGTTTTCTATTTGATCTGTGCCTTCTTATAGATCTGTAATGAAAAGATAGCAGAGAGGGGAGGGAGAAAGAAGAGTTCTCAGTAGCTGTGAAAGTCCAAGGTTATGGAGGCCATTATTTTACCTGATCTAGGAGATGCAAGATTGAGCCAGAGCTGGAGGCTGGATAATAAATATGCCCAGTGATTCATTGCCCCAACCACCACAACTCCACCACATCCCAACAAATAAACAGTTCCAACCTCGTGACTCTGCAGTAGATCTTGCTGGACTTGGCCACTATCTGGCCCTGCCAAAAGGAATGGATGTTATGAGGCATGTATATTTTGTTGGGCTCAGATGTTTGAGGACATCTGAGAACCTTTAATAATATTACATTAACACAAGTGTAATAATGCAATGGCTACCAGGGAGTTCCAGTGCAGTGGAACAGCTGCTGGGCCAAATAAAAATGTGCAACTCTTTGTATGTTTGTAGACTCAGGAGACATACCTGTCCAGATGTGTTTGCAGCAGTGGGGCTTTCAATCAACCTTGCTACAGCTGAGTTAAACGTTCTCATTACTCTGGGTAATATTAAATACTTTGTGTTACACTTTCAGTTTTCTGTACCACTGACACTATAATTGCAGAGTAGCAGTATAATATCATTTTATATTTGTGCAGTGACAATAAAGGCATTCTGGGATTTTTTTCCTGTGATGTATATATGGAAATTCCCCATTCATTCCACTATGACAACTTGCTAGTGAAGGTTGAGTGTCTTGACCAAAGGCAGCTTGGTTAATCGAATTCAATTTTATTTATATAGTGGCAAGTCACAATATCAATTGCCTTAAGGTACTTAATATTGTAAGCTAAAGACCCTACAATACAAAGAAAACAGAGAACTCCCCAACAATCATGTAACCCCCTTTTAAGAAGTATTTTGGCAACAATGGGGAAGAAAAACGACATTTTAACAGGAGGAAACTTCTATCAGAACCAGGCTTAGGGAGGGGTGGCCATATGGCACGACTGGATGAGATGAAAGGAGGAAGACAGGACAAATGGAAAAGAGACAGAGATTAAGATTAATTAAGGATAAAATGCAGAGTGGGGTATAAACACATAGTGAGTAAAAAAAATGTGAAAAAGGAGCACTTTCATCATGGAAAGCCCCCAGCAGCCTACACCTATTGTAGTCTGAGAGTGAAGTACTGTAATTTGGTGATATGGTACTACAAGGCCATTAAGATAAGATGGGGCCTGATTATTCAAGACCTTGTATGAGATGAGAAGGCTTTTAAATTCAATTCCGGATTTAACAGGAAGCCAGTGAAGAGAAGCCAATATAGAAGTCTGTAACATATTGGATCAACTGAAGGCTTTTCAGAGAGTTTTTAGGATATCCTGATAATAACAAATTACAGTACAGTACAGTTATGCCAGCTTGATGGTGTACCTGTGGTATGTAGCTGATTTATAGAGATAGACTGATCATATTTAACAATGAAGCATAAAATAATGGTTGCATTCTTTTAGGAATAGGGTTAAAACACACATTGATGATTTGGAGGAAATAATTATTTAGTTATCTCAGACAGATCACTTGGAGAAAATGAGTCTAAATAAATATGAATTGCATTGAAAGTACATAATGTTACATCTGTGAGATTGTTATGTATATTTCTTCTCTAATTGTCAAATTTTTATTTGTGAAGAAATGCATGAAATCATAACTAGTTAAGGTTAAAAGAATGCTTGGCTCAACAGAACTCTGAGATTTTTGTCTGCCTGGTTACAGTGGTGAAGAGAAATCGTGTTGTACTTATTTTCTTGAATGAGCGATGAATAGTAAGATGTTTTAGTTTTGCAGATGGTTTTCTTGTACAGTGGCAAACTATTTTTCCAAGCTAAATGATGATCTTCTAAATTAGTGAGATACAATTTCCTCTCCAGTTTAGGAGTTATCTGCTTTAAGGTGTGAGTGAGAGTTATACCACACAGCCAAGTACTTCTGATTTGAGACTTTCTTTTTCAGAGGAGCAGTATCCAGAGTCGTGCACAGTGAGGAAGTAAAATTATTAACAAGATAATCGTGTGGGTGTAGACTTCAGGTAGCCGCTTTGCATTGTGGTAGCACGTGTCATTCATGAAGATAACAAGTGTATGAACTATATCCTTAAACTTCCTTACAGCACTTTCAGAAAGACATTTACTGTGACAAAATGTATTCCCCACTGTTGTGTAGTCCAGTATTGTAAATTTAAATGTTATTAGGAAATTATCTGACAAAGACGTTTTTTACAGAATACTGTTAAATGTTCAGTTTCTATGTCATATTTAACAGTGTGATTAAAGTGGTGGGTGGGTTCTAGAAATAGGTTAAATATGCTGTGTTAAAGGCATTAAGAGTTTTCCAGCTAGGATGGACAAGGCTGTGTTAGCGTACCTGGGTCGTTGACTGAGTGTTTTGAGTTTTACATTATTATTGAACTTTGCTTTTGCCATTGCTTATCATTTCTAGTCTTTTGGTTTCTTTGTTAGAGTGCTCTGTCTGCTGGTTTCTGCCTCTGTGTTCCATGGTTGCTCTGTCTCCCCTGTCAGCTGTATCCCCTTTTTCAAGTCTGTGTCTCTTTGTTATGTTTCCTGTTTTATTTTGACAGTCTGTATCCTATGTTAATGTGTCTGCCTGCCTGCCTAGCTGCCTGCCTGCTTGTGTAAGTTTAATTTTGTATTTTCAGTTTGGTTTCTTTTGAGTTCACGTTTTGCCACCCAGTGTCTGCACTCTGGCTCCTCCATACTGCCTGCCTGCACACAGCCATGACAGGCTGAGGCCAGCCCTCCTGATTCTGACAATTAGTATGTCTCATGGTTCTTGATTCATTTAAACTAACATGATCATCCTGTTGTAAAAAGGTTTCTATAAGGCAGAGTAAATCAATTTGTTGATTAAGTATTCATTCATGTACTAACAAAGACTTGGAAGGGAGTAACCTAAAGTTTCCCAATTTTCTACAAAGCCCACATCAGTTGTTTTTTTTTTTTGTTTTTTTTTTTTGGGACACCACTCCAAGAGTCAACAATTTGAGGAGAACAACACACACACACAATTGAGTCCCATTGGGGGTCGCATTTCTTAACTCCCACCCTTTGGGGACACCACTTTCTGTATGGTTTAGAAGCAAGGTGGCAACTGAATTTTACTCCAAGTCCAAGGAAATAAAAATAAATCATTTGAGCTTTTCATTTTAAGCAACATTTGTCCAGACAGTATTTTTACCTTCCTATTGGGGACTGGGAATGTTTAATGTCCCCTTTGGGGTCTTCAGAGATACACAGATAAACAAACTATTTTATGCCACTTTTGGGGACCTTACTTCCATTTGGGGTCTTCAGCAACACACAGATACATTAATTATTTTAATTCAGTTTTGGGGATATTACTTCCCTTAATGGAAAGTCCTTCAAAGTACAATGTAAGGTTAACTACTCAATCTAACAATAATTAAGGTCTCTACTTATCTTGAAGAAATCAAAACTATGTCCAACGTCTCGGCCATAGAACAATTTAACTTTTTGACTGCATTTATTACTACTGTGTTGTTTTGGGAGTTTACATGCACATCATTAATGCAGAGAAACTTGGGGGAAAAAAATCATCTGTACTATTGAGTGTTTGTTACCAGCAAATCGTAAGGCAAGAACTTTGCTTCCAAATATGTTCACTGGGAAGAAGTCCCTGGTCCCCTGTCTTCATCTTGATCTGTTTTCTTATTCCATTGTCTTTGTGTTGCCTCCATACCTGAAAGAAGAGACTCAATCTCATTGCTTGAGGAATCCGGATTTTGCAGACCAATTGTTTATTTATTTATTTATTTTCACGTTTCAGGCATTTCTCATGATGCTGCTTCAGCTTGGTTAGTCTTGAGTAGATAAACATAAGTTAAATAGGCAAACATTAAACAGTTAACCTAGTTTTTATATTCTATTTAAACGGAAAAATTAATTTCTAATTTCAACTATGAATTGTTACTTACAGATAATTTGTACACAATTACTAAGGGTTCATTTCATTTGCAGAAACTATCCAATGAAAACTGCCAAAAAAAGATGACTCTTATGACTTCTGGGGACATTTCTAATAAAAATGCACTGCGTTAACCTGAATGAGGACAATCAAAAGGATATACATAAATGAAATTGAATTGATATAGTACCAGTGATCATTAACTGATCATTAACGATCAGTGACCATTAACGGTTTTTTCACTGATCTCGAGGGTAGATTAATACTAAATACAGAAATATACCTCCATTTAAAAATTGCAAAAACATATCCAACTATAGTTATTGGTACACCTGACTCTTATGACTTTTGGGGACGTTTCTAACACAAATACACT
>VUQQ01065313.1:0-12048 GCA_015108535.1 Steatocranus sp. 'ultraslender' AB-2019 | reverse complement strand
CTGGGTCTGGGTGCAGTTTCCCCCTCCAGGGGCAAGGGTACCTAGACCTGGGGTATAGAGTACGCTTGGGGAGTGTGATTGTGTGTACAGTGTCTAGTTATGTTTGTCTCCACATTGGGTGAGTGCTGAGTAATTGCATATGAGAGCATGAGGGTGGGAATGGATGTTTGTATCTGTGTGTGCCTGTTTGTTTGTATCTATATGTCAGGTTGGGTATCAGACGCCACCTCTCTAGGGACATCTCAGGCCCTCCAAGGTAAGGAGGCCTATCTCCCCCCACCACTCCCCCTGCCAGTGGCAGACGCCCTCAGACATCGGTGCATTGGTGGTTCTTTGTGTCCGGGGATGGGTGTCCAGGTACCCACCGGCTCACTCCTGGTGGCTGCTTGTCGGGGCCTGGAGCCTGGGGCTCGCTCGGGCTCCTTCGGGGGTGGGGTGCCCTCAGCCTCTGCGGTCACTCTGGCACAGCTGGCTGCCAGCGGAGCTCACGGGCACGTCACTGCAACCCCCCCTGGCTTCTGCTCCGCGGCTGCTGAGCGACCCCTCATCTGGGGCTCTCCTCAGCTCTTTCTGGGATAGTGGCACGGCTGCCCCTCTGTTGGTCTTCCTTGGTCTCCTTTGCTCTTGGGGCCTCTGGATGTCTGGAGTCTTGATCTCCTCCATGCCTGCTTCATGCCCTGGAGGACGGGGCTGTGGCTCCCCACACCCTCTAGCAGATCATTACATGAAGGAACCTTTTAAATACAAGCTCACAGGTGTACACACGGGTGCTCACACACACAAACTACACCCTTTTTGGCTCCTACCTCAAAGCACACTGTGCGCTGTCCTACGTGCTGCACAATAATGTTTAATATTTAGTATTTACTGTTATATTCACATAGATCATTGCTATGATGTTGTTTATTATATTGCTCCCTTTTTCTTTGCTTGTTTTCTCTTTTTTCTTTCTCAACAGGTGATCCAGGTGATTGATATATGTATTTTTTGTCTGTTTGTTTTGTTGGTTTTTGGTTTTTGCCCCTTATCACCGTCTCTCTTCCCTGCTCTTTTTCTTTCCCTCTTTTTTTCTCCCTTTTCTTTTCCCCAGTCAAGTCTGTCCCGTGTTCAGCAAATGAAAATAAAATAAACAATAAAAGCAAAGGTGAATCAAATAGACCAATATGGCAAGGCTGGGATGGTCCATTTGGTAAAGTAAATCCGTTGGGCATCTTTCTGATGGCAAAAGAACCAAACGGGACAGGCAAAAACAAAACATAAAAAAAGTGTAAAGTGTAACCAGTGGTTTGCATTTTGTTGTAGACTCTCCATTCATGAAGACATCCTTTGATTGATTGTCTCTTGATGATATGTCTTCCCCCTTGAGAATCTTCTTCACTTGAATAGATGTGAAGCTGTTTTTTTCTGTTTTTTTTTAACCATTGAAAAAATTGTGTCATCATGCACTTTAATCAGTCTGGCCATTCCTAATGATGGCCCTCTTCAGTTCCACTGACACCTCTTTGGGTCTCACATTTAAAATTATAGTGAAAAGATTTAAAATACAAAATCGACTTCAGTCATAAAATAGCAAGGGAACAGGTTGCCTCAACTCACCGTGAAACTGCTTATCAGTTAATTATCCAATTACTTTTGAGCACACAAAATGGGGGAACTAGTTATACTTTAATTCTTAAACCATTTACAGTGAAAGCCCCTTGAATTAAAGCTGAAAGTCTGCATTCAATCACATATTGACTGTTTTATTTCAAATCAAATGTGGTGGTGTACAAAACTACAAGTAAACTACAAAAAAATGATGTCTTTGTCCAAACAATAATGGAGCTAACTATCATTTTTCTGCTTTGATACGTTTCATTTCATGTTGCCAGTCTTTCACTTCAGTTTGAGTATTTGAAAAGAAAAGTATACGTTAGCACTTTCTAAGACTGACATATAATCCTCAGAAATTACTTGTCAAAGTTGGAACATAATATATCCACCATAGCTGCTGATGAGGATTCAGCCATCATCTATTTTATTGTTTATATCTGTGCTACAGTCACGTGTCATCAGATTTAGGAGAAAAAAGCAGCCTCAGACGTCGCTCAGGTTTAAATAACATTAAAGCAGGATAATGATGACTTTCACCTGGGGCTGCTAATTTAGCAAATTAGTTGGGTTTTATAGAGACGTTCACGACGCAGACTCTGAGTGTTACCTTAGTCAAAGACAACATCTCATACTGGCATTGTTTTTTAGACAAGATGTTACATAAAGAAGGTTTTAATTTTTAAAACAAATGTTAATAAATATTGGCTCTTTAATTGGTAAATACACAACTGTTGCACTAAGGAGTATTTATAAGATTTACCAGACAAAGTATTACCAACCTTGTCTTTTTAATAGAAGATATTTATAACTTAGATTAATAAGAGGGGCATTTCTAAATGTCAGCACATGAAAAATACTTTTTGCCTCTGTATTCTTTTTTATTTTTAGCACTGACACTGGAGGACTGACCATGCACCAGTCTGTTCTGACTCACAGATACTAAACTAACACAAATACCTGTAATTCTTTTGCAAATATCTCTCTTAGCTTCACCATGTAAAGTTGAGTTATACTCTAATGTTGACCTTGTGAAATATAATACATGTTTTTTTCTGTTGCTACACATGTACGTACTGCAGCTAAATTGATGACAGGCCACTGTTAAGTTTTCTCATGATTAGCCGGCTAGTTATGAACGTATATGTATATTGATATTGTTCCAGTTATGATATTTCTCCATCTTCAAGCCAGTTATCTTTCTGTTACCTCCTGCAAATTTACCTTTCAACCTTACATCACTGATTCTATGATATCGCCATTCTTTCATCTACTTAACTTGCACAGCACTGACAACGCACACATCAAGCACTTACAAACACTATGTGTTAAAATGTCAGTTCACTAAGTGTTAAGTCTTTGCAGGACTGGGAGACCTGGGGAACAGAAATAAGACAGATAAATATGAATAGTAATAATTATTGTTTCAAGCTGCCTAAAGTCTTTTTATTGTCCAGCAGAGTGATTCTTCAAGGAACTGCAGCTTGTGATGCAGGCCTGGGGTACTGTGCTTTCACAAAGGTCACTGAAGCAGATTAGCAATTCAAATTGGGATAAAGGGGCTAAAAGGCTGCTGTAGCCCTGCCTGAGTCTTATTACATTAGCAAAGAGTAGGAGTGCAAAGGCACACTCCTGATTAGATGACATAATAGGGAAGAAGCTTGAAGATATCATAGCAAGTACATAGTATCACACACTTACTGTACATACTGTACCCATGCATCCACATACTCTTTGACAAACATTACTCACAATATGCTATTTACATACTACAGAGTAGGATTTTATTGTGGTGGTTTATCACTGGTATAGTTCCACTAACTATTCCTGTTTACACGCATGGATTATAAGCACAGCCAGCATTCCGGCCATCTGCCCTCGTACAACAGCCATCTTGCACAAATGAGCTTGGGTTGCAGAAGTATTGTGACAGCAGTTTAAATGCAAGATTTCCTGCTTTTCAAGGTTAATTTCCCCACCTTTGTTATAGTTCTGTTGTAGTGATTGTGCAGCCTGCCTGGCATTAGACACATTTCACGATGACTGCTGTTACAATTTTTCAAAACTTCAGTGTTCAGCATGAGAAAATTGCTCAGACTGTGCTGCATGAAACACACACAGAAACAAGCTACAAATACAGTGCCTGTAGGCTAATGGTGCATGCACTGTACCCTCTACCAGATACAGTACAAGCAAGGCTAACATCATAAATCCCTTCTGTCCTTGTCAAGCCTTCCTCTCACATCTCCAGTGTCATTTACCATATTCTATACTTTCAACACTGCTGGTTCTCAATCCAGCTCATGGAAGACCCAACAGTAAATAATTAATATTTCTCAGGGGTGTTAGCCGAACATGAAGGTGTGGATTGACTTGACAGAGACTGGATATATCCTATCCCAAGAGTCCAAGAAATTAGGTTGGCAATGGTCTATGTGACATTACAGTTAACTACATAGTAAAAATAAATACAATCGCTGAAGAAAATGGATACATCCTGTGAAAGGCCTTTGCTTTGTTTCAGCACCATGGACAGTGAACACAGCCTCGTGCACAGCTGATGCAGAGACAATCCTCTGCAACAGTCCAGTGCACAACAAATGAAACAGGTTGAAGTGTAATTTAACCAATGTGTCCTCAGCTCGTTTTTCATTGTTCAACACGGCTGCCTTGGATACCAAAGCTAACACAAGGCAAAATGTCTGTGTGTGCAGACGATTATACAGACCTCAATATACTCTGCTGTTTACTTGCACAACCCGGATGCAAGTCAAACGCCTGAGATACGTGCTCTGGGGCTGCTGTGCTATTGGGACAACAAGTAAACTGGGGACAATGCAAAGCCTGGATTAGGTACAGAAATCACTGGAGTGCTATTAACAATATTGAAACGAGCACCACTCAGAGGCCCTCCCTTCTATTCACAGAGCTGTGTTACAAGTGTGAACCTTTGTCCAAATGTCAAATCGTCACTGCCCCAGCCTTAGGAAGCCTTTAACAGGGCAGGAGTGGTAGAGAAGGAGAAAGTAGGAGGATTGATGGAGAATGATTGACTGCAGCAATGTCTGTGGAGCTGTGTTCTAGTCCCTCCCCCATGCTGTTTCATGATGAACAGCTGACAGGCCAAGAGATGCTGTGGAGACACTGGTAACCAAACGGTAATATGACCTCTGAAAAATAAATACCAATATACTGACAGATATGCTCAATGGTTGCCATGACTACTGTGAACCCACCCCCTTAAATTCACTCTGTGTGTGTGTGTGTGTGTGTGTGTGTGTGTGTGTGTGTGTGTGTGTGTGTGTGTGTGTGTGTGTGTGTGTGAGAGAGAGAGAGAGAGAGAGATAGCCGGGCCTCATCAGTCCTACCTTGCACTCCTCCATGCACGTCCTAACCGAGTATGCATCTGTCTCGTATTTCTGAACCAGCAGTTCAAACTCGTGGTATCTGTCCTCCGCCTCTTGGTCAAGACGCTGATAAGCCTGGACACACTCACTGCATCCCAGCACATCCACCCCAGTGGCCATATCCAGGGTGCAGTTCATATCGTCCAGACTCGTAAACCCGTAAAACAAATCCAAAAGTGAGTAGGAATTACAAAAAGAAAGGTACAAATCGCTCAGATTCACGTACGCCAACTGTGTCCCGTTTTCCCCTCTACCAGAGAGGCCCCGGCACACGGTCTCCGCGTCCGTGAAAGTAAAGCAGTCTTTGGACAGGCTGTCGGGGTGACAGGTGTCCATTCGCCACAGAGGTTTGGTAGAATTCCCTAGAAAAATAACATCTTGCTCTCTGGCGAGACGCTGGGGGTCAGGTGATGTTTGGATGTGGTGTCGGTAGTTTGGGTACTCGCCCATGTCTGTAAATCCAAGCCCCTCGCCCGACCGCTTGTCTCGGGTTCGCGTCAGTTTTGCCTCGGCACAGAACCACAAGTGATCAGAGAGGAGGACGGTGATGAAGAGCAGAGAGGCCAGCGACAGTCGCCATCTCTGGGCCCTCTCCGACTCGGTAAATGGCTTCTCGTTCTCTCGGGGTGCAAACCAGTATTTTAAGCCTTCGTCATGCTGCCGACGCATCCAAGCACCCCTGGTCATATTTTAGGAAAGTGCTGCCCTGGCCGACTCCACCGCGGGGGCTGCTCTGCCACAATACTCATTGACTTTTTGGGGGATGGACTCCGGTTGGTTCTCCTCTGTATATCGGTGGGGTGCCGTGCCTCCGCCGGTCCAGGGCGCTCCACTATCGCGCCCGCAGCACTCGGAGCTATTCCGATCCAGTTAGCGAGCCCGCACAGATTAAGCCTCGCGCTGCCGCATCCCGGTTCTCCATGGCTCTCCGGGGGGAAACGGCGTCCTCTTTGACCGCATGCCCCCCTCTCCCTACCGTCTCTCCCCGGGTTTGTTCTTTCGGCGGGGGTGCAGGGAGACCAGCTGTTGCGAGCCTCTCGGTGCTGATGCTGCGCGTCTGCCGCCGTTCGCTTTGCAGATTCACTTAAAGGAGAGCAACGAGCCCGTTTGATGCAGGCAGGCTAGTTTCTCTGTCCCGTACCTGGGCGAAAAACCTAGAATCCTTTCTCCTGTTGGCCATTGTCATCTTGGACCGCGGTTAAGTTGCCGCCATGTTCGTCTTGAAACACTTTTTCGGAGAGCTGGGTCTGTTTGCGTCATCTCCATCGTTGCGATAGCTCCATCGTTGCGCAGTGGCGGAGCAGCTTATTACCTATATGCACACCACATACGCTCGCTCGCGCGCTCACACGCACACACCCAAGCGCGCGGAGGGTGAGGGAGAGACCACAGGCACAGAAGGGTAGTTGGTGTTGTTTTGGCTATCTGTTCAGGTCTTCGTGAGTAACAGTCGCCAAATATTGTCCCGGCGGGGAGCAAAAACAAAGAGTCGTGGCGACATCTTGCTTTTGGTGCAGGATAGACGCGTGTCTTTCACATTGAGAAGCATGCATTTAAGCGGTCGCGTTCACTGTTTGCATATAATCATTAAGATTCATTTATCCCGTCCGTTTCACAGGCCAGGTAAGTTGTGCTGTAAGCCGAACCACAAGCTGAAAATAAAAAGGGTCAAAGTAAAGAAAAGCTTTGAGTAGATTACAAAAAATTAGTCATGCTTGACTCGCTGAGGTAGAAAGCAGCTGAACAAGCAGCAGGTCTGTGCTTGCAGGATTTACAATACTATTTGTTCCCTTCTATCGGGTCCCGTCCTGCGTTGTGTTTGACCGGTGGGTCTCCAACAAGCACATGGCTTGCAGTGCAGCTTTACATGGAATGGCCCTGCGTGTGTGACAGACAGGAAAAGCGAGATGGATGGAGAGATAGATGGTAGTTGCGCTTTAGGGCGCGGAAAGTAAATTACAGTATTTATCCTCATCCTTAAAGCTACTAATCATTGTCAGCGTGTATGGCTTGGAGTGCTACCAAAGAGACAAGAGAGTGTTGCTAAATGGTAATGGGCTGCATATACTGGAGAAGACAAGATATGATTACCTGATTAATTTGTGCTCGGAGGCCAGGCGGGAGGCAGTTTATTGTACAATTTGTTGTTGAAGGGGAGAAAGTTCTTTCAGTCCAGTTAGTTTTAGTGCAGCTAGCCTCCCTTTGCCAGAAAATATGAAAATAAAAGTGAAAATGTGAAATAACTCTGGGAATTAAATCAGAATTTTCCTTATTGTTGGAAAACTTCCAGCAACCTTAATTCAGCCTCACAGACAGCTCACCACTCCACCACTGTCCTCTCTGTAGGAACCATTAAATAGGCTCATTAAAACTGCAACCAACACAATGAAAAGATGTGATTATTCCTCTGTGTGTGTATGTGTGTGTGGTTTAAGCTTATAAAAAAAAATCACCTGAACTTATCACATAACAAAACTGTATCTGACAAGGTGTTTTTGTTCAACAACCCCACGAGGATCAAGGCAGTAGTAAAAGCTGCTTCTGTCATGTTGTCAGTAACACAGTTATTTGATTTATTACCAAAATGTCACACACTGAGTATCAATTTGCTTTATGTTTCTGAACCCCTGTTTGTGTGAGTCACATTAAGATCTAATGCCAGCTAAAGTTCAATTTTCTGGGCCCAGAGTTTGGTTGACTCATTAGCTAGAAATTTAAACCACACATAGTGATTTGCCAAACATCTGTTGTATCATAGCTAATTGAATGCCCGTTCATCACTCACTGCACTCACGTATTACTGCATGGGCCTGTGATGTTCATTGTGGGGGATAGATGTCCTAATTTGGCTGGGATTGTCTCTACCCTTGCATAATTTTATGCTCTGTCTTTGACCCTAACTGTGTGCTGTGTCTCTCTGTGTACAGTGTATAGTACCATAGTACTGTGCAAAAGTCTTGAGTGGCCCCTTGTTTCTTTCTATTTTGTAATGAACATGGTAAACAAGAGTAGTGATTTACTGAAATGTGCAAACTTACATGGAAATTCAGTATATAAGCCAAAAAAAAAAAGAGTTTGCACAATTCCAATGAGCTTGACAGTCACCATTTTTGATGACCACCTTCATTCTTCAACACAGCCTGAGCTCTGTTAGACAAGCTTTCTTGAAATCTCTTTACGTAGTCATCAGGAATAGTTCTCCAGGCGTCTTGAAGGACATTCAAAGCTCTACTTTAGATGTTGGCTGCCTTTTGTTTAGTTCTCTGTCAAGATTATCCCACACTGCCTAAATAATGTTAATGTCCAGGCTCCGGGGGTGGGGGAGCTGTTGCCAATCAGATGCTTTCCAGATGGATCAAATTGTGACTGTACTTTTCTGTATTCATAACAATGTAATTTATGACAAGATCTTCAACACCAGTGATTAAAATATAATGCCAAACATGGCAGAGCTATCACCATATTTTACTGTAGACACTCACTGTGACTTTCTTTTGACCACCTTTGTATATCCTTAAAAGTTGTTTTTTGACAGCCACCCTTTCATTGCAACCATTTCTGATGAGGCTTCAATGAACTGTAGATGGCTCAACTGAAGGGTCAGATGCTTCTCTCAGGTCCTGTGTCCCATCTTTTTCCCTATTTCTTAAGGACATTTAAGGACTTTCTGACTGTCCTCCACTTGTCCAGTGTCCTCATATTCTTTAATAACACACTGCAGAGCGTGCTGAGATATGCCAAGTTTTTTCTAGTAGCTCTTTGGGAATCACCTTGTTGATGCAAAAATAGTATTTCATGCCTGTCACACCATGTTATCTTTGCAGATTGTAGATTCAGTGAAGGAAATGGGAGCAACTGTTGTGTTTTTGCAATAGCCTACAAGCAAAAAAGTGGCTAAAGATAGCATTTAAATTTGTTTCTTTGCTAAGTTGCCTGTTATGTTTAGATACAACAGTGGTTCATCCCATGAGTTAGGTGCCTTTTTATGCTGGAGTGATTCATAGGTCAGTGTTAAGAGGCTTAACAAAAGAAAAAAAATCATTTGAAAATAGGGTACAAGGAGTGAAAATGAGTGGGAAAGATGCCTGGAGAACTACTGCTTATGAACACCTTTTGTTTTTAAATAACAACAAAATCTGGCTCCTTGGAGGGAAAAATAACGAGATGAGATTTGCACAGTACTAAGTATATAAACTGTATATAGCATTTCCATGAATATGTCAGGTCCTAAGACAAGACTGATCAACAACATATGGGGTGTGAGTGTTTGGCACAGCAGAGAGGTGTCAGCTTCTTCCCACTCCCAGTGTTTTTCTACCTGTGTGTTTATGTGTGTGTGTGAAGGAGACATAAATAGTGCAAGGGCAAGAGTGAGATAGAGTATACAAACAGAGACAGAGGGGAAAGAGAGAGAGAAAAGGAGAGAGTCTGTGAAATGAATGCAGATTGCTGGCCCTTAAATCTGGAGCCATCACAGTAACAGTAAGGGCTGGCAGACATGACTCATCCACTATTCATGCTGGGGGATGTGTGTGTTAGTGTGTGTGTATGTTTTCTGAGAAACAACTGTAGCCTATATACATGTGTAAAATTGACTGCACTGTCACCTTATAATGATGCTGCTCTTGTTACATCAAAGGTAATTTACACAGCTTAGGGCCTTACCCGTTTTTACATTAAAGTTTCTAGGGCATCAAAAGTAGTCAATAAGCAATAAGTCATTCAATATCAATAAGTCTTTTTATATCTATTCGTACATTACTGCCTTGTCTGGCTTGTCAAAGGCATCATCGTGCGGACAAAGCTGAACAAAATCTATTTATAAATGTCTATTTAAAACCGTTTAATAAACAAATTGAAACCACCCAAGCGGAGCATTCAGTGCTTTTCACTGGTGTCTTTGATTCTTTTTCAGCTATTTTGATTTCGACTACAAAAAAAGTAATCACATCCTATATTGTTTTCATGAGTCATACAAGGAGATTAAACTGATGCTTTTGATAACTGATGCTGAGAGTGATGGTTCTTTAAAAACCTGCGTTTAATGAGAAGTCTGTCTAGTAATTGCCTTTTTTTGTGTGAGCCCTGAAGTTCACTGCTGCTTACATCAGATAACTGTACATGTGGCCGTTTGCCAAATGTTGTCATATTAGGAGCATTCAGACATTCTCTGAACTATATCAGCACTGAAATGAACATCTTAACCTACACTCATTGTATCTCTTCTTTTTCTTTGTCTGCTGTTTATTGTGGGCTTTTAGATGCATGTCCCTTTTCCTTTCTTTTTTTCTCCCTGATCTCAGTGATCTGTCAGCATTTCAATCCTCTTTTCTACTACCATCATCCGTCTTCTTCCTTCTCTCCCTTCTTTTACTTAGTAAACCCTGTAGGGTTATTCTCATGTGCACCCTTCTTATTTCTCAGTTACCACCAGCCTCTCTTCCTCTTTTCCTCTCTCTCCATCTTTCTTGCCTTTTATCTGCCTGACGTCAGACAGGAAAAAGAGACAAGCTCAGCATCTGTGATTGGCCAGAGAAGACAACGCCCTCAGCCCAGGCTCACATCCTGAGTGGATGTTACAAATATGATATAATTTTCATGCTTAAACTGTATTTTTTATTTCATGGAAGAACTATCATTTGAATAGAAAAAATATATAGTTAGTCATAAATACCTTTAAATCTTTGTTACAGACAGTGCAGTAGGAGGAAGACAGATCCTCTCTGACCCCAGCCATCCTAGATGCAGACTCTTCCCACTCCTGCTGTTAGACAAGTGGTACTGGATGGATGCAGACCTGCAACAGCAGCTTAAGAGACAGATTCTACCTGCAAACCATGAGGCTACTGAAATGCTGAAAACTTAAATACATTCCACAATCACCAGAATTACATCCCTGCCCCCTTAACCTCTACAATAGAATATACATATTCATGTGTTTTTATATAAGTACATATATATGTGCTCAACCCCAATTCCAAAGGAAAAAAAAACTTGCGACGGTGCAAAATTTAAATAATTGGAGCATGCAATGATTTGCAACTCTCCTAAAGCTGTATTTTTGTCACAATAGATCACAGAAAAAAATATCAAATGTTTAAACCGGGGAAGTTATAGACCATGATATGTATAGCAAAAGAGTGCCTCCAGTATCTTACAAATCCAGTGTTTTTGTACATTTAGTTTGTAGCTACACTTACATGCACTGATACACGCAGTGGCTATTTTATTAGTTAGACACATAAACCTGAAATCATCCCAGTGTAGCAACCACGATTTAGTCAGTCATGGTGTTTTACTTGACTGTATTATACTGAGTGCTTCTAGTATTCTATGCCCTCATGAATGCAAATAAGAGTGACAAAATGTAGCCATACTGACAGTTTTCTAGAATTTTTATTATTATTATTATTTTCCTGATAGCCATAGGCTCCATATATTTATAAAGAGTGAAAATCAATTAAGGCAGACCTTCCCAAAGTGTGGGGCCCGCCTCCCCCATGGCAGGGGGGGCGCGGTATGAAAAGGAAAAAACCAAAACGCTTGGACACTGCTAGCATGGGGCGGCCACAGAAACGCAAAGGACAGATTTCTGGCTGGTCTTAATGAGTGGTCGTTGCTCTCTCGTTTTCTCTGGAATTGCTGCACGGAGGATGTAACACCCATGATAAGCACTGAGGTGTGTGTCCTTGTCAGGAATCAGCCATCCTCAGCTTCCAGGTAAGGAAAAGTGGAACCAGAAGATATTCAAATGCATCTCTTCACAGCTGCTGATGAATTCTACAAAAAACAAAGTCTGTTAAAAACATTTGCAGGTGAATCACCACTGATTTATCAGTGACATCCATTTACTCAAAAATTACTGACAAGTGGACAACTAGAATATATATTTTATAATTTCAAAAATGTCCTGTACAAAATGAACTATATATGACAAATGTGGTGCTTGTGGAATTTTTAACAAGGACCCTATACAACTTTACAGTACTCATGCTGCCCAACTTTTGATGGCTAGGTGTGCAGTTCCTGCTTTAAATGCATCCACTGTTAA
>VUQQ01065311.1:0-14878 GCA_015108535.1 Steatocranus sp. 'ultraslender' AB-2019 | reverse complement strand
GCCGTCAGTGGAAGAATCCGCGAGTTTCTCTGTGAGTTTCCCATTCGCTGCTTGCTTGGATGTTTAGGGGTTTTTTTCGCTGTAAAAAGAAATTTTCTTCCCACGCACAGCGGACGCTAATGTTGTTGTCACTTTTTACAGAATCAAACTCGAAGTAAGGTCAGTACTTCCACGCTTTAAACGCTGCACACTCATACTCTCTCCGCACTCGATATATGATCCATTGTTGATCTGCACACAGCTGTTGCCACAAACGTCGCACTCGCTTACGTCACTGTCATGAGACACTCTCACAAACAAATCACGGTTTTAGTAACGCAGTAGCACAGCGTGCTTACAGGAAAGTAACAGTAATCTAAGAAAGGATATCAGGAAGAGGGCACTTTTTTAACACCACAGCATGTGTGACTTAATAAACCTGACAAAAGGAAGGTTGTTTTAGTTGTGACTCCCAAACACAACGAAATGACACCATTATCCTGCCTCCTGCTTCTTTGTCACTTTAGTGGCACCATCATTTCCAAACTCCATGTTTTATTCAGTCAGACCTGAAAGTAGCAACTGAGACCATAAGCTCATCAGGACAGAGTATCTCATGAGCTGGAGCCTTGTTTTCGTGAAGACTTTTGTACAATCAGGCTTGTTTCACAGTCAGAGGAGTCGCCCCCTGCTGGACGTTAGAGAGACACATGCTAGATCCATCTTTATATACAGTCTGGTACCACGCTATTAGAAACTCCTCGAGTGGATTTGACACAGATGCTCCTCCAGCTTTTCGATCGTGTTACTGTTGAGCCACCACCTTTAATTACAGGGCTATAAACTGAGCCGCGGCTTGGCAGGGAGAATCTTTCACAGCACGCTGATGTCATTGTGAAGGAGGTGCCAGGTGACTCTGGAAACAGGAATGTAAACACAGATGTCTGAAGTGGTTCGTATGATTCTGGCTGTCTTAAAGCTCGCATGCCTGCAGCTACAAGCAGGAACAAACCTCCTGAGCCCGTCACACAAACACACACCTCTTTATACAAAGCCCTGGTTGTGCCCATGATTCTGCTGCTGTATCAGTCCGAGTGTCTCTTTTATGGCTCTTGTCTTTTTAATGTGCTGCACTTCTTTGTCACAAGCCCCCCAAACCTCTTCATTCTCCACCTCTCCAGCTTTAATTCTGTTATTCCAAATTAACTCAACCAGTTCTCAAGAAAGTAAATAGAAAATCATGAAGCCATGCAAATCTTTTAGCTTCACGCTACGAGTATTTTCAGAGTTGCTCCAGGTACGCATGGGATGAAATCTGGTGTTTTTCAATTTTGTTCCTTTGTATCTTCATAAGTGCAGGAGAGATCCACATTAAATGAAACAAATCAGTTTTTCACACACTCCATGTTTTTCAGTTCTTTCTGAGTTTATGGGATACACAGCACCTTGCTTATTTCCCAAAAGGTCACCAAAGCGGATGGACATGCTTATTTGACTTGGCACAGATTTTCCTCCGGATGCAGCGCTCCCATTTCTCCAGGCTTGGGACCGCTTCACTGGGAATACACAGGCTTGAGGCCCCTTGAGGCTGGGATTGGCCAAAAAAAAGAAAAAGAAAAACAGTCACACACTGATATTTTGTTGGACCTTTAGTTTTGATGATGGCACACATTCTGTATGCTATCATTTCATTAAGCTTATGTAAGATTACAACACTTATTTCCATCACAGTCGTACTTTTCACAAAGCTCTAGCATCGATGATGGGATACTCAGACCACTGAGGTTGTTTCCCTGCACATCCCCAAAGCTCTCCATGGGATTAAGCTCTGTTTGAAAATGATGTGTCATGCTCTCTGAAGCAGGCCTTCACATTTTTCCCCAGAGGATCCTGCCTCATCCTGGAGTATGGCTTGTTTCCACTGCTCCAGAGTGTGATTTTTATGCTCCGTATAAGTATTTTTTCCAATGAGCGTCACTGATACGTGGTTTTCTGAAGGCTGCACAGCTGTTTGGTCCCAATCCATGAAGTTCTGTTTACACTGTGCATGTAGAAATCTTTTTACTTTCACTGTGAATCAGAACCATCAGTGCTACTGTAGATTTGATTTCACCAAACCTTTACAAGACTTGGTAAGAGTCGAGAGTCATTTAACCACTAAAACTTCATTAGCTGCTCAATTAAAGTGTAAAAGCAAACACACGTGCACACACACATGTCGGATATTCATATCTTGTGGGGACATCTAACTAACATAGTGCTTTCCCTCAATCTAACCATAACTCAATTGTAACCCTGTCACTAAAATCCACAAATCCTCATTTTGGTCTCCATAAGGGCTGTTGGTTCCCACAAGTATAGCAAACGTCCAATTTTTGGTCCCCACAAAGATATGAATACACACTCGCGCACACACACACGCGCTCCCTGTCGCTCTGAGTCATAGATATCATCACAGCACATCGATTGGCTGCAGTCGTATCGATATCCAGAACTCAATACCCGTTTGTAAGACATTATGCTTTTGTGAGTCTTTGTGAGTCCATGATTGTGAAGGAAAGAGTCTGTGTGTGTTTCAGCACATGTCAAGGATGTCCAAGTATGTCCTCAGGATACCTGAATGCTTGCATGTCTGTTTACCTGTGCAGGTGAATGTGGTTTAACTTGTTTGTCAGGGATTCGGTGCAGTTTCCCTCTGTTTCTGTGTGAGAGCCCCTCTGCCTGCCTGACGTCTGGTTTTAAAAGCTGAGAAGAGGACCTCACACTGGGCATCATCACAGTGGCTGTGTCAGTCTATAATGCTACAATCACTGTGGAGACCAAACGCAGCTTGGAGTCATGTTTTTGGATTGGGGTGTTTCCCAGAGGAACTACCGAATTTCCCAGAGGAACCCACCCGAGGGATTAATAAAGTTTTATCTCTCTTATCTTCCCTGCAGTCTGGAAGACTTTGGTTTGGTGCCATTTGATCATTGTAAACAACGGGGGTGGGGAGCTCCAGGCCTCAGGGGGCGGTGTCCTGCAGGTTTTAGATGTGTCCTTGATCCAACACAGCTGATTTAAATGGCTAAATGACCTCCTCAACATGTCTCAAAGGTCGTGTTCAAATTCATGGGCTGCATCCTCCTGAGGACCCGGCCTTCGCGGTCTACATGGGCCGGGTCCTCAGAAGGTCAGGTAGGCCGGAAGTAAACGGCTGTGAAATTGGACGGTCTAGCCTTCAGATTTGCGTCACCGCTGTCTTGGTGGAGTTTAATAAACTCAGCCGTCTGCTCCTTGGTATCTAAAATATAACAGGACACTGGAGTAAACTCTCGACCGTCTCACACTTCTGTTTAATCACTTTTCTGTTTGACGTTTATTCAGCTGTGTGAAAACCACCCGGGGGATTAATGAAGTTTTATTTTATCTAATCTAATCTAATAACTTTAATCTCAGCCAAACCCGTTTACTCATGAACAAATAAAACACTGAAAAAGGCCCAACAATAACATTTTTAGGTTGTCTAAGTGACTTATATATTACGTTTAACCTGAGTAGCGAAAGTCCGCGGTGATCTGAAAACGATGTGCCGGCTCTAGTGACCCTCGAGCTCTCGGCTCGCTATCGAGCTGGTGGGTAACAGACGTCTCCGAAAACGTTGGAGCACTTTGCAAATATGCAATATCTTGATAAACCGAGCAGATATTTGAAGTTTACACAGCTACATTCTCGCCTGACAGTATGTTAAAAGAGTAATTTTAAAAACTCAGCAGCAGTCGCCATTGTTTAAGACTGGAATTGGCTGGGCCGCGCTATGAATTCTGGGATATGGTGGGCCACGAAGGACACACCCGACCCATCCTTCAAATCCTGCGAAAAGGAGGACGCATTTGTCGGCTCTACTAATTTGGACAGCCTTCGTCGCGTAATCGGTCTACAAATGCGTCCTCAGGAGGATGCAGCCCATGAATTTGGACACGACCAGAGTTCTCCAGAGCAGTGGTCCCCAACCTTTTTTGCGCCACGGACTGGTTTATGCCCGACAATATTTTCACAGGCCGGCCTTTAAGGTGTCACAGATAAATACAACAAAATAAAACTAGTACCGGTACCAAAAAAAAGAAGATTTATTCATAAGACACGTGAAAAGACCCAGGAAAACAGAGTTAACGATAAAAACGATGACAAAATAACACTGAAAACTGATAAAAACCCTGAAAACCAGACATTTCACACCTGAGCCTCAACTCTCGTGGCCCGGTACCAAACAACTCATGGACCAGCACCGGTCCAAGGCCCGGGGGTTGGGGACCGCTGCTCCAGAGGCCTAGTAAAGATACTAATCATTTGATTCAGGTGTGCTGACTCAAGGTTAGATCTAAAACCTGCAGGACACCAGCCCTGCACGCCTGGAGTTAGACACCCCTGATTTTAAACATGGGTGGGGAGATAATTTTCCCCGGGGGGGCCATGAGAAACTGGGACTGCAGTGGAGGGCCGCACCGATGACCTGAACTCAAAGAAAATATAAATTTTCTGCTTTTGTAAGCTTGTTGGTGCGCTTCTCCATACCACAGCTTTCTCATGTGGACTGTTTGGAAAATGAATCTCCCACCTCTGATTTTCAAGCACAGCTCAAACATCTCTGATGACATCACATCTGAGCAGTCGCCCAGCTGCTGTGAACCCGGCTCTTATTTCCCACGCCTTCATTTAATGTGTAATTTGAGGTATTTCTTAATTTTAAATGAGTCATCTGGAATAACTGGAGGTCTCAGTCAGCTTCTCCAAGCTTTTCATCTTTGCTTTTTCATTTTTAATGATGAACAACAAAACACCTGTGCGGCGCCTCCACGCTGAACCCGTGACATACTTTCTTTTCAGGAACTGCAGTCATTTAACTACAAAAGCTGCATTAGTTGCTCATTAAAAGTGTTAAAGCAAACACGCACACGTGTGAACACATGTATGCACATGAGTCCCTGACAGACGAGTTGAGCCGCATTCACCTGCACAAGTAAACAGACATGCAAACACTCAGAGTATGAGGACATACTTACACATCCTTGTATGTGCTGACACACACACACACACACACACACTCACTCACTCACACTTTCCTTCACAATCATGAACTCACAAAAGCATAGATGTCTTACAAACGGGTATTTAGTTCTATATATCTATACAACTGCAGCCAATCGAATGAGCTGGTGTGTGTGTGTGTGTGTTACCAGCACCATGGCAGCACTGGGACAGATAATGTACTAAACAGAAGCCTGGCTGGCTGCCTTCCAGAGAAACCATTGGATTTCTGCACAGAGAGAGACACACAAAAACATGCACACACACACTCTGTTAGATATAAGATCAGGCACAGAGCGAGGCTGAGCCGGAACACGGAAACAGAGACGAGTGATTGGCAAAGCTTAAGAAAACAATGAAGCATGAACGCTATGCATGAAGCATAAAACACAAAAACACACACACGACTCTTAAAGAACTAAAACTCGAGTGTGCTGAGATGAGATGCTGTCAGAGTCGTTTGTATAAAACTCTTCCTGACATTACCGACACTTTGCACAAAGTGTAACTCGAGTAACACAGCGTGCTGTTTGTTACTAAAGCTGTGCGATATTTACTAACAAACATCATGGACCATACAGGATGACTCGCTTACCTTTCACATTGTTAGTCTCAAATGAGCCTGTATTGAAATATTTAATTTTGGGGGATTTAAATATTAAGGGTCCAGATGCAGCACCCTACAGGTTGAATTAAAACAAATTATATGAATGTGATTTGTGATGTCGGCGAGGTCTGTGTGTGCTCCTGAGAGAAGACATGCACCTCTGCAGAAATGTGCCACAGCAGCCGGTTGTCATGTAAAGTGACCTTGACCCTAATAATGCAAATTTTAAGCCTTGATAGAATCTAAACAGCTGTTATGAAGGATTATATTATCTACAGGGACCAAACAGAGATGCAGGGGAAAAACACAGGTTGACAGAGTGAAATGACATAAGCAAACCAGCAATGGACATAAGAAAACAGAGGGCTTAAATACACACAGGGCAATCAGGGAACGGGAGATAGGAGGGAGACACGGCTGGGATTAATTGGACATAACGAGACAAGGGGAAGCGAAACTAGAAACACTGGCAAGAGACATGGACCTTCAAAATAAAACAGGAAATGCACAGAGACATGGTACAAACACTAAACAGAGGAAAAACAGAATCAAACTCAAAGAACTAAAAGGTCTAAACCACAGTACACAATCAGAGAAAACAAGATCATAATAATAAAAAACACAAACCGCTGGGTCAAAAGACCCAGGACCATGACAGTGAGTCTATGGGGACTGACTCTCTGCTGGAGCCTCTGCTGGACATTAGAGGAACTGCAGGTTTGGCGCCATCTTACATAATTAAATCTCCAGAAAATACCCATTTGCAGGAATCTTGTTTTTAGTCTGAGTGTGCTGTACCTACAGGCTGCTAACACTAAGATAAAAGCACTTTTATTCATTTTAAATATGGTAGAAACAAAATAAACGAAGCTCTTTCAGACTGTGTGGACCTTCTTATCTTTATGCTGATTTAAAAAGTCTCTTTCGTGCCATTGGGTGTTCAAACAAAGAAGTGCTAATTTTATTCAAATCAAGGCTTCCTGCTTCTCACTGTGTTTCTCTTATTCTCTTTCTTATTGTTGCGCAGGCACACACACACACACACACACACATGGACATTAGCATACACATTGCCACCACCGAGTCAGGCTTAATTGAAAAGCATCTTTTAAGAATGTTAAGAAGTGCCCTGTTAGCCGGGGGAGAGGATAAAGGCTGTTACATTATTCAGGGCACTTGGCCTTTTAAAGCGGTACACTTGAATTGGGTTTCACCGGCGTCGGTTTCCTTCTGCTTTGATTGGGTTTTGTCTTGTTGTTTTTTGGCCTCATTCAGGCTAATTCTTTCTGATTTCTTGTCTTTCGCTGGATTTTTCCCTTGGACTTGCAAAGAGCCAGCCTTGTAGCCATGTGTTCTATTTTCGATGTGGTGAATAGCTGAGCTTTAGAGATGATAATGGAGCTGTCATGGAATCACATGCTGCTGCCTGTTTTTGCCAAAACAAAACAGATGAAGTGTGAGAGCTCAGAGAGGCCTGAGTTACTGAAGAGTCCATGTGGTGGTGCTGCTGACTCTTCAGATGTGTGCCGTTAAAAGCTCGGCACAGAAAGCAGTGATGGAGAGAGAAGACGGCACGTTTCCAGGATTGTTAAAAAAACACAAACAGGGTCATCGAGTCCTCGTGTGTGAGAGTCTCTGTGATCTGGGAAGAGATTTCTCTTTTTTAATCAGTTCTAATCAAAATCAAACCACAAAGGAAGACATTTCAGTTTCAGACTCCTGGAACAAAAAACGTTTCCTCTCATTTAATGTGTTCATTTTTGCAGCATTCATCATGCACAGCATCTCAGTCAGGTCTTGATTCTTTTCTTTCTCCACTGTTGCAGATGTGCTCGGATCATTGTCCCGTCCCAAGGTTTAGCTGTGGGACAAACAGCCTCACGCTGACTCCAGAATCCTGTCATATAAAGTTAGCACGAGCAGTTTGGTTTTCTTTGCTTTATGGACAAACGTCTCCGACCTGGCCTCGTCTGTTCTGTTCCAGAAGTCTTGTTATTGGTTTGTTCAGATGCAGTTTGGCAAACCGTGCTGCCATGTTCTGTTTAGAGAGAGGAGGCTTTGTTCAAACCAGTCATGAACTTTGACCTTTCACTTGGTAAAGTTTTCTTAACATTGCGTGACCTGGGACAATAATGGCTTTGTGTTCACACGCACCTGAGCAGCAAACCACCAAACTTCTACTCTTAGGGAGACTCTCACACTTGCTGATGATGATTAAGAACAGCTGGCTTTTACTTACTGCTTCCATAGGAATTCAGAGGGTAAGAAATAAAGTTTTAACAGGACTCGATGCACTGAAAACTTTCTTTTTCACATGACTGGAGGCTGACCTCATTATCTGAGACTTTTGCCACATTTAGTATGAAAATCCACCATTGAAACCAGAGATAAATGACAGGGAAAAGTGCTCAAGAGGTCCACTTTAAAAATCATCTATAAACTTTACTGTTGGATGATTTACTTCAGCAGTTCTTTGTTTTTTCAGTATGTTCACTGGAAAAATCCAGATTTACTGGTGATGATATTTTGGAATAACTGTCAAAAAAAGTGGTAGAAGTATCTTCAGCTCATTAAACGTCTCTCGTCACTTCCATAATTATCCAGCTTGAATTATTATCCATTCTCATCAATAAATAGGAAACAGTATATTCTTTCTCACAGTCAGATAAGTGATGAGGGGAAAGGTGAACACAGGTGAGGACAAACAAACAGGTGAAACTAATGAGGCAGAGCAGACGGTCGAGTCAGACACAGGTGGAGACCGTCAAGGACTGGAAGTGTAGGAACACAAGGAGTTACCAGAATAAAACAGGAAATGGAAATCAGGAGCACTCAGAAAATATGAAAAAAAGATTTATTGCAAACATCCACTGAAAAACTCCAATGACCATCACCGTGGTGGTTTAAAGGCCCCTTAATGAAGGAGGGCAAAAGATAAAATATAAGAAATTAAATAGAGCAGAAGCAAACATGTGAAAACATCTGAACATACTGACTGGCAAACACTGCCCCCTGGTGGTGTAAGGTAAAGTCTACAGAGGGTGATTACAAAAAGCACCTTTAAAGCTGAGAGGATGCAGCGTGGTCCCTGTTATACACAGTCCATGCAGTTGTTGAGGGTCACAACCACTAGGGGGGGAGGGGGCACATGACTTCCTGTGTTGTTCTACTTTTACATATAAGTAAAGATGGTCGTATTTAAGTTGTAGCTGCGGTGTAGTTCACACAAGGAGAGTTTAAATCCTGAGAATCTGCCGGCGGGTTGGGAAGCTAACTTCGGGTTAGCCCCAGTGTCTCTGTAGGGCGGGCGAGATCGGAACACCCCCGTCATAACAAACAACCGCATCTCAAACTGCACTTTGATTCCTGATGGTGCTTAAATGACCCCAAAAAATATTTACTCCAAGACAAAAAAGAAAATTGGAGAGAGTGAAAGTAAGCCGAATGTTGTATTTCCTGACTCTGTGAATAAATTAGTATGTTGATTTTCTCCCATCAAGGTTGTGTTTGAACATATTTAAGAGGAAACAGTTAATTTTAACCGGACCTGCTGGGAAGACAGAACAGATTTAGATGATGACTTTTTTAGTTTGTTGTTGCTGTTTTGCAAGTTGTTGTTTGAACAAATTAAATTGAATAAAACCACAGTAATTTTCTTTCAGCCAGAAATAATGAATTTATTATTCATTGTAGTTAATGTGTTTTTTATTTACCGATGTTAAATTATTATTTTAACACAAAACCTGTGATCTGTCCAAAGTCTTCCAGGTTGACTCTTCAGCCATGGTTTTTGCATCAGATCATATTTGGACTCACTGATATTATTAGATAATCTGCTTATTTTGTAAAAACTACATTTGTTGTGTGTTGAATGTATAGACCTGATACATGTAACCATGTAATTCTCTCCTATATTTATATATAACATTTCAGAGGCATTACTGAAGTGTTTTGGAGCTTCTTCTGAAGCAACAGGCACATTTACCTCATGACACAACCGAAGCACCGCAGGTTTCTACCGTATCGTCCCCTGGCATGATTGTACCTGCACAGGTCTGTGTGTATGTGTTCATCTACTCATGAGCAGTGTGTGTGATTTGGTGGTGCTGGAAGTGTTTTGGAGCTACATCTCAAATCTTGCTTACGGCCACAGAAATCCTAGCCCTAAATATATGCTCAGGAATTTGGAGGATCCACATAAAGTGACAGAAATACCATCACTCCAGTTTATTTCCCGCTCAGCTGAAAAAGACTCAAATCTTTGTAAAAGAAGCAGAATTTCATTTTCGAATGACTCTTAAAGACATGATTACTCTTATTCAGAGCATTCAAAATATTTTAGAAAGAGGAGAAAGACGCCAGGGAAGCAGCGGGAGGTGTTAACTGCTTCTTTACATAATCTCTGCGTGGAAAACAGGGCTCGTTTCCTTTAACAGGACACCGGGTGATATTTGAATTGTTGTACATGAAAGCTTCGCAGGCTTCCTCCAGTGACCTGATGACGCTATTCAAATTTAAAAGCTTTCCCCTGAAAACACCCTATCACCAAAAAACGAGGTATGATTATCCTCATCAGGAGCACTCTCGGTCTAAACGTTGTGTGGTTGTGGATCGAAGGCAGTAGGTACACAGCTGTGCTGCACTAAGTTTGGCAGGAAACGGGAAGCTTGGCTTTGAAATCCATCAACAAGGTGTTCGAAACCTGGAGAAACAAAGGAAAGCCATCATGAATGCAGATTGTGTCCTGTGGACATAATGTAGGCTTTATAAACGCGACAGAGCCACAGTTACGTGATGATTCTGCACAATCAAACTGTATTTTGGTCGCACAGACATTAGCAGGGCAGCAGCTGCGGTTTGATGCTCAGTGATACTGACACTAAATAGTTTCAGTTTTCTCTCTTCACACCTCATCTGTGTCCATCAAGAAGACTCATTCAGAGGTTATTTTCCATGAAAATAATCCTTTCATGTCTTAAATCTTGGTTTCATTGGATCCATGAATATCTAAACCTCACCTGTCCTCACCTGCCAGGAGGTGCACAATTCAAACCAGGGAAACCAAAAGCTTCAGCTTTACAGCCTGCTGCTCTCCACGGATCATTTCCTCCTTCATAACAGCTGTGCAGGGGAGGATGTTTTTATAACTCACCTGTTTAAATTGTTAGGGGTGTGGCCTCTTTGAGTGACAGGTGGATGGTGAATGGATGGAGTCTTGAAGCAGAGCTCTGGACTGTTAATGGAAACTAGTAGTGTTTTCATTCACAGATGAAGCTGTTTGCATAAATCGTGCTGGGAGGACTTTTATTTAAACCAGCATGCGGCCGTGATTTGCTCGGTGGAATATTTTCGTATTTAAAAGCAGAGATCGCTGCTGCAGGTTTTCATGCAGGGCAGCTGTGATCATCGCTGGCCGTACCTGAAACTTCATCCTGCAGCTCCACGCTGCCGGAGGCTTCGCTGTTAGCTGCCGCCTGGGCTTAACATCTGTCACTCTGTCAGTTAATACACCTCAATTTCCTCACTTTCATCCAGTGAACCACGGCTCTGTGGTGCTCTGTAAATGATCGACACTTCATTGCCCTGAGCACACGTCAGCTTCCATATCTCCACCGGCTCCTCTCACGCCTTCAAAGTGGAGGCTTTGAGGGGAGATCTGTTTGTTCAGATCTGATCCCAGTGCTCTGGTTTTCCAGGGCTGGTTTGAATGAAGCCACTGGCAAACTGCTGAAGGTGTGAGTAGAGTCTTCTTCCTTGGATGCAGTTGTTAACAGCTGGATGGTGCAATCACAATGCTACATCTGCCTGAGGAAGTCCAAGACTTTAAGGCTGCCAGCAGCACAACGCTTTGGCTTTCCCTCACACTGAATTTTACATCAGATCCTCCTGCTGTGGGAATATTTCACCACAGCAACGCTACAAATCCACAGAATACAAGTCTGAAGATGCACACAGCTGGAAGCAGCTGGCTTTGCTTTCTGGCTCGGGAGCGTACAGTACAGAGCTCTGAACATAATGGCTTCCTGAGTGTCGGCGTCAGCGTTCAACAGTTTTTCTCCATCTCACAAAGCCAAGGAATCCTTCCAAAAATTCCACGACTACTAATCCATGATGTTTGAAGCTGCTGTGTTTCATTTATAATAACTTCAGCTGTGTCATTTGAAAGCAAACACATGACTGATACCACGAGAGTAATTATTACAAGGCAGCCCCGCCTGAACCCGCCCTCCTACTCCTCTGTGACCCTGATGGGACCATCGTGTTTTATTGAACCTTCGGGGTCAAAGGTAGCCATCTTTATACTTTACCTTGTCTAACTTGCCTTGTTTGTGTTTCAGCATGTCTGACTTTGCAGTATTTATTTTTTCATTTCGACATGCTGTGTTAACACCATGGACCTAAAATCACACACAAACAGAACAAAGCAGGAAAAAAGTTTAAAAACCACAAACATGTTTACTAATTTAAATGTAAATTTCATAAACATATATTCAAATTTAGCTAATACTAGTATTTTTGATTTAGATGTTTCCAGGTGAAGGCGATTCCTTACTCTGACTTACATCATTTTCATGTCATGTGGCCTCAGATGTCCAACAGTGAAGCAACGAACCCTCCCCTCCGATAAACAGCCTCTTTATCCTCCTGTGAAGTCATTGTGTTACATGAGGAAAAAGGTGCATGTAGAAAAGCCTTTGGACTGGGCTGGTTTAGAGGAACTTTGCCTCCATCCTGTCCTGATCAGCATGTTCGGTGTGTATAACTTGAAGCCACAGGCTCGTCTCTCCATACGAGATAATTTTTCATAGCCGTTTAGCGCCAAGCAGGAGCCGCACAACAGTTGCATAGGAAATGGCGTCTCACCTGAGCCAAGACTCCAGATAGTGGGAGTGGATGAGTTGATTGGTTGCCAGTGTGCCACCTGAGTTTTAGCACTGCTCTGGCAGCCCTCCTCCACTCCTGTTCTCACCGATTTTCTGCCAGCTGCAAGCCTCGTCTCCAGTCCACACAAATTCACACCGATAACTTCCTGGCATCAGTCTGTCATCACTGTTTGTCTGTCTGTCATCACGGAGCGAGATCCTGCCAGGATTCCATTTCAGCTGGATACAAACGGGGGGGGGGGGGGGGAAGTAAAATTGAAGCACTTTTCTAAGTAAACCAAAGGCAAGGTGATCCTGACCTCAGCGAAGAGGAGTGCTCCTTTTTTCAGAAGGTGGAGTGTAACGTTAACTGTTACAGCTAATAGCAATGAACCACAACAGCTACAGCTCACTATTCAGCTGTCAATCAAAGAGGCCACACCCCTAATAATGCAAACTTTAAACCTTAATATAAACGAATCAAGTTCTAAGAACATTCTCCCGCTGTACAGATAAGATAAGATAACCTTTATTAGTCCCACACTTGGGACTAATAAAGGTTATCTTATCTTATCTGTACGTGGGGAAATGATCTGTGGAGACCAAAAATGTTTTCTGCTGTAACGTTGGACATTTTTGCCTTCCTTAAAAACTGTTTACTTTCCTCATTTGTGTCATTCTTTCAGCACAACCTCACACATCTGACTTTACAATCTTTTTTTTTCATTTTGACAAACTTTGTTAACATAATGACAAAAAAACAAAACAATCAGAGAAAAGTTTGAAATGCAAATTAGTAAGTAAGACTCAACACTGCTTGAAGTTCAGGCTCTGGCTGCTGTGCTGGAGTCTGCATACCCTCAGCTTTATCAACAGTTGGCTAGCTTAGCGTTAGCATGCTGTCTGTGCAGATGCTAGCATATGTTCTGTTAGCAGCATAACGTGGTTGTTTCTGTCCTAGACAAGATTTGCATTTTACTGTAGTGAACTTGTTCTTTCATAAAATAAAACTAAACGTAATGCTCACACCTCAGCTGTGGGCTGCTCCACCATGTTCTTCCTCTCATTCACAAACTGAAATCAGCTGATGGTAGCGAGTGAGCAGGAAGAACAAACATGTTTGATTGTTTTTTTTCTTTCTATCACCAGTTATCCATATAACTGAAGGACTTTTATAAAAGTACTGACATAATTTTAACTGTAATGTGATTCCTAAATGTTTGGAAGCACTAGTGCAGCAAGGTGTTTGCAGGTTGCCTCTGTGGTGGCCATCTTGTTTTCCCTGTGAAGAGGAGGCTCGCCACCAGGTGTGGTGAGGCAAACATCAGACATCACTCTGTCTCAACTGAAGTATTTACTTTATTGTCTATTGCACATACAGAAAGCAACTTCCCATAAAGGCCTCCTATCTTCTTCTCCTTCTACATTTTAATGGCGGTTGGAAAACAACTTTAAGGTGCATTGCCACCACCCTCTGGACTGGAGTGTGGGTCGGAGCAGTTTCTCCACCTTCAATCTCAGATAAAAACCTGTCATTCTTAAAAATCCAAACACTGCCCTATAAATTACATCCCCAGCACTCCTTTAAAATATGTGTCTTACCCTTAGCTGAACTTTATTTTCCTGCAACTCAGACTTCAGTATTTCCCTTTCTCGCTTGTACTTATCGCACTCCAACACTACATGTTCAAATGTCTCCTCTTGTCCACAGAAGTCACAATTCCCTGTGTCATGTTTACCCATCTTTTTAAGTGTGCTATTCAAGCCTGTATGACCAGATCTTACTCTCGAGATTAAATCCTCTTCTACTTCTATAGCTTCTTCTATACTGCCCAACTATTTTCTGTATGCTATACAGGGAGTGCAGAATTATTAGGCAAGTTGTATTTTTGAGGAATAATGCTATTGTTGAACAACAACCATGTCCTCAATGAACCCAAAAAACTCATTAATCTCAAAGCTGAATGTTTGTGGAAGTAGTTTTTAGTTTGTTATCAGTTTTAGCTATTTTAGGGGGATATCTCTGTGTGCAGGTGACTATTACTGTGCATAATTATTAGGCAACCTAACAAAAAACAAATATATACCCATTTCAATTATTTATTTTTACCAGTGAAACCAATATAACATCTCCACATCCACAAATATACATTTCTGACATTCAAAAACAAAATAAAAACAAATCAGCGACCAATATAGCCACCTTTCTTTGCAAGGACACTCAAAAGCCTGCCATCCATGGATTCTATCAGTGTTTTGATCTGTTCACCATCAACATTGCGTGCAGCAGCAACCACAGCCTCCCAGACACTGTTCAGAGAGGTGTACTGTTTCCCCTCCTTGTAAATCTCACATTTGATGA
>VUQQ01065304.1:0-15960 GCA_015108535.1 Steatocranus sp. 'ultraslender' AB-2019 | reverse complement strand
TACATTTAAAATGACTTTTAAAGATCGTAGCTATTCCTCCTCCTCGGCCCAACATACGCGGGGAATTAAAATAGCAGCAATCGCCAGGTAGAAGATCTGAGAAGATGCTGCACTCCAACAAATTCATTCAAACAATCTAATTCACTGAGTTAATCCTAATGGATTAAAAGATTATAAATAAAATTGAAAATATGGACAAAGTGCAGGCTAACAGTACAAACCCAATTATTATGTAAACATAATGGATTAACTGGTGATATCAGTCACTAAATGAGTCAAATGAAAGACACTGAGAAAGAAGTTGGGTTTTTTTGTAAGTCTGACTGGTCTGTGGGTCCGATAAAAAGGTTAATAAACACTCTTGACGCAAGCTCAATCATCCAGGTAAGTGACGAAACGTTTCTCCCGCTGAAAATGCTACGTCCAGATGAACAGAATCAACTTTTGGGGGTTAGTAAACACTCATATATCTTTGAATAATTTGTCAAAGACAGTTATGTGGAAAGTTCCAGACAACATTAAGTGGCATACAGGTATTGCCCCTCATTACGATCTCATATAAAACCAGAGAAAGCCAGAAAATGTGGCTTAGTTAAAGTTATATGATACCTATTATAAATTAAAGTCAAGAAGGTGAAATATGGTAAGAACCACAAAAAGTGACTAAAATCACCAAAACAGCTGTTTTACTCACATATTGTTTTGAACATTGCTATCATGTGCATCATTATTTTGGAAGTCGAGGTGTTTGGCAGGGCTGTTCTGATTGGAGTTGGACTCAGGTAGCCTGGGCTCACTCTCTGGTGTTGAGGGAGAAGTAGGAGAAGCAGATATAGGAGAAGAAGGAGCAGAGGTAGCAGCAGGAGCAGGGGCTGCTTGGTTTCTGTTGTGGAAAACAGCGTTGCAGAAGGCAATGGGCTGATCGCTGAAGCCTCGGATAAAGAAGGGGTTGGTGGGAGAGCAGACTGGGTAGTGTCCAGGGCGTACAGGCTTGGCTGTAAGTGATAACAGAGAACAATGTATTGATTGATTCACTCATCCATTAAAGCCAGACATATTTAATTTGCCCTATAGGATGATGCTTAAAGCCCAACACTGAAAATATATTAATGTAAGGCGAAATATCACAGATAGTCTCGTTTGCTTTGCTTTAATCCTCGAATGAAAATCATTATGCTGAAAGCGCTCATTTAAATCAATAGCTCATTTTCTCATTACAGCAGCACATGCATCTCTCATTTCTTTAGTGCAATTACCCTGAGTTGAAGTAGCAAGCTAGTGATCAGAATGAATTACACTGTTATTCTAATGTTTCGCATTTCTTTCAGGAGAAATGCCTACTGCGTAAATCTTTACAAGCCAAATGTTCCACCGACTGTTACATTCTTTCATGCAAAAACTCTCTTGACAGCTTTTTGTTTTGTTTAAGTAAATTCTTTTCTCATTTCGGTGCAACGTAAACAGTCCTTTACATATCTGTGCGGTCCACAGCAGGAGAATTCAGTTACATGCATGTTTGCTTCCTGAATATGAAACAAGATTGGAAAAGGAAAAGGGCATCAGCTCGATCATGCAGGTTGTGAAAATGTGGTGATATGTTAAGAGGAATGTAGGAAGGAGACAACAGATGAGTAGAGCAGAGAGGGCAAAGCACACAATGGATGCTGCTTGTGGGAAAATCTCAACAGGGACATGAAAGAATGGCTGCACAATGCTGAACGATTTTTCTCACATGCTGCATTACAAAGGAAGCAATCTGATGGGAGGGAGATGAAACGCACAACAGTGTCTACATGTGCAACATCACACATGTAGTGCTGGAGAGGATATATATACTATATCCTTCCTACAGTGCAGCCAAAGGAAGTGGCATGGGCTTTGCATCCATTTCCCCCCCTTATTTTATTGTTGAATTTGGGGCTTATGCATCACATCATAAAAGAAAATTAGACTGACTTTTAGATTTACCACATTTGAGTGGATTAACCGACATGTTCTGATGAATCGGTTGATTTGTCTTTCAGGTGCTGTGCTGCCCAATTACTGAGAAGACTGCATTTATGTGCACAAGAAACAGCTTTCATATGTGTCTCTAAACTGTTATGAAAGGATACAGTGCTGTGAATTTGCTGCAGACTAAATGATTGGATGCATTTTCCAGCTACCTACAGATTAAAAGATACTGCAGTATTAAAGCAATCGCAAAGCTTTTACAGAAATGACACATGCAGCACTGTCATGTAATTTCTAGCAGACTGCGGCTGTTATTTTGAATCTGTGAGCAAGTTGTATACGTTACCGATGAGCGCAGCATGGGGTCGGCGGAAGGGAGCGCGGGCCCTCATCACATCTTTGATTCGCTCCACCTCCTGTTGGTAGCGATGGCGGTCCTTCATGGCTCCTTCTTTTGCCTCCTTCAGCGCACCCTCGAGCGCCTTAACTCGCTCAGCTGTAGACCGAAGACGTTTCTCCAGTTTTGGAAGCTCACAGCGCAGATCTGCATTGTCACGTACCAGCTGTAACACAAATCCAACATGTTACTGTGCAAAAAACAAGCTATAACTACAGAAAGACAGTTATACATTTTCTGTGATTCAAAGCACTTTCTTACTACAGGCCTCCACTCTCACACACTCACACTCTGATTAATGCACCAGGGCAGCTCAGGGTTCAGTATCTTGACCAAGGATACCTTTATAAGCAGACTAAAGGAGCAGGGGATCAGTCCACTGGCTGCTAATTGGTAGATGACCCATTTTACTTCCTGAACCACTGCCTCCCCAAAGAGTTGCTCATATGTTTTGCAATCTAAGATTTTCTTTTAACTAAGAATATAGTGCAGAGTACAAAAAGTGGAGCATGGGAAGTGTGCGACCATAACGTCCATTTCAGATCAGGGTGCAGTGGGGTGGAACAGAGAAACATCAAGTGTAACCTGAAAACTGTACCAGGAAGAGACAGCCCACACTTGCACCAGTGTTGTAAAAAAACACTACTTCAGTCTGAACTCTCCCGAACACAGAGCCAGTCTATCAGAAATCTACAACCGGGAAAAAGTAGGAAAACTCTGTCGAATCATCTCCATTTATGCACAAATAAGTTTCAGTTTTGAATTAAAATAAAGGGCCTGAACACAAACAGAAAAATGAATGAATGAATTAATGTTTCAAGGTATTTTAGAGGGGACCAGCATGGCAGCTGTTCCTCTACACCTCAGATCTCAGCAGAGCCTCAAAACATCATAAGAATATGAATTAGCCTAAGCAGATCAGAAGGGAAGAATAGAATCACAATCCTCTTGAATATTGTTTTGATGAGCAGATGCTGTAAACAGTTGCGTGACATTATGATAATCATCATTATGATTTTCCTAAACATGTATTAAATCCATGGGTGTAATGGATCTTTTAAACTGGGTATTTTTAAAGGAACATAGTTGGCATGCTAGATGCTGACATGAGTGTCTGAGCTGTTGTTGGACCTTTGGATGTCCATGACACACGAGGCAATCTGTGATCTGATTTTCACTTGGTGGAAATGTGCATGAACAGTAATACTGAGACGAGTTGCTCTAACTTGTAGTTGTGCCATTCTTACAGTAGCACCCCACCCCTGCGGCACTTTCAGCAGGATACTGTCTGACCCCAGACTGCCAGAGTACTGCAGGTCTTTCTGGATCAGTAGTATATATCCAGAAATTCCCCGTCCAAGCATTTAGTCTCAGTGTGACTCCTAAAAAACACAACTGGGACATGGAGGGTCAATGCCACTGCACTCAACCAGGAACAGAGAGCAGCTCCTCATAACTGATCCAGACACTTGTGCAGTCCATGCACAGACAGGTGGCTAGTTGCATCATATCCAGAGGTGGCCATACCTTGTATTAAATATTCATATATATCAGTGTTGGCCTAGAAATCCATATCTGCACTTGTCAGTTAGTATTATAATGTGCCTATATTTATGAAGCTATTATTTATGAAGCTAAATCAACAGGAGGATGCAATGATTTAAATCTGCCTCATGCTGCATGTTTCCTCTAAACGCAAAAGTTAATAAGTGAGCACCTAAACACTGACAGTCTGCTTCTGTGTAATCATGCAAACTAATCCATACCCTGCAGAGATAATGAGCACTATAGCTGAGATTTTTTCACAATGGGCAAGGTTGTCTAACAGCCAAAGCATTAATGTGTTTGGGATATTCACCTATGGCTTGTTGGCGTTAGTTTGTTTGCTGGCGAGATATTTTAGTGACGATTGCTCGGTTTTTACAGTTAGACGGACAGACAGAGATGATTAAATCTGTGCAGTGGCAGAGAAACTTGCAGCTTTGGTGTAGTGTCCACTGCCCATTTGCAAGCCTTATCACTTTACTGCTGATTTATGACCATGACTTTCACCTTCCATTCCCACAGTATCAGCAGGTGGTGGATGGAGTCTCCCAGCAGCCACTTTAGGATTGGTTTTCTGCCTGACAAACTGCTGCACTGCAGCTTTCACCAATCTGCCAGCCTGCAGAACATTTAGCACATCCAACACTTAGTCCACGGAGGTAGTCCATTTAGGAATATTAAAAATATGAGGTGTGTGCGTATGTTTATGACTTTCTGAGAGCAAGGTTGGTTTTCAGAGTTTGTGTGGAAGCCAGAGTGCAGAGAAAAGACCGAGAATGCCTGTTTGCACCTGCACGAGGAGTGTTCAAGTCTTACTGTTTTATGCAGTGAGGCGTCCTTTCCCTGGAGAGAGAGGGGGGTTAACAAATCCTGCTGCTCTGTTTTCAAGGAGACTTTCATGTGAACTTGGTGTCGTGAGATGATTGATCGTGCTAGCGTTTCTTTTGCCCACAGGAGGGAAATGACAAACAGTGCACACAGCTCTGTATTTTAATTTGTCTGTGCCTCTTTGTCCGCTGCACATATTCATCGTAGACATTTTTTGATTTACTGCTGCAACCCTGCAGAGGGGAAATCAGGCCCCCTGGTCAAAGGAAACCTGGTCATTGGTCTTAATTTTCAAACTAGGTGTGGACAGGTAAAATGTTTCCTGTTTCTGTCACTATAAATTAAAGTTTTGTAGGAGCTGTGTGCTGTTACCTGTTTGTGAACCTTTGTAAGCTGGTCCAGGTTGTTTTCAAGAAAGGAAATCTTTTGTTTCTGGGTGATGTATCCGCCAGTATCATCAGGCTCCATCTCTGCACTCTGTCGATAAAAAAAGGAGATGTCTTAAAATGTCACTGTAACTCTAGACAGAACCACCTGTTTCTACGTGTTGAGTAAAAAGGGTTTAGTTATGTCTCTTACTCTTCTAACTCGAGTTGTGAGGTCTTGAACGAAAAGCTTGCGGAGGTTGTGCAGGGTGTGGAGCTCATGAGCCTGCAGTGTGAATAAAGGAACAGAGAAAATAGTGCAGTTAAAGCCGTTCGAGAGGACTGAGTCGTTGAATCGTGACAGAATTTATTAACTTACAACAGTTTCCTCCAGGCCTTTGAGATCCTGTTTTGATTGTTCGTGACGTTCATGGAGGAATCTATAGACAGACAGATAAATGCTCAGACAAAGACACATAGAAGAATCCAACTGAACTTCTCTTTATCCAAACGATTACCAAATTCTTGCCAGAATAATTCATGAATAGAGAACAAAGGCAGCACATAATGCCTGCCCCACTCATGGGCTGTTATCCATCTGCCATCTGATGCAATATGCTGCAAAGGTCAGTGTAGAAAGAGGCCTATTAGCTGCCAGCTGCCACCTTATTCTGAAACTCCATAATGGAGATGCAAAGAGAGTCAGACAGGAAGAAAAGGACCAAGAGAGGAGCAGGCTAAGAAAGAGTTAACAGCAGAAGAGTAAGATACTGTAAATAGAATTCAGTCAGAGCTCCTGAGCGTGAGGAAAATAAGTAGACAAAAGGAAGACAAATGACAGAGAGAAATGGAAGACGCAAATCAAAAGAGGCAGCTCAGCTCGTCCCCAGGCCTCCATATGGTGAAGTGTTTGAAAGCCGGCCAGGACAGTAAAGCAGCAGCTCACGTCAATTCCTCCAGCTGCCGGCTCTTGTGATGCTCTCGGCTTCTGAGACGTTCAAAGTCACTGTGCAGTTGTTCTAGCTCCAGCTGCTGCCTCTGGTTACAACTGAAAAAAGGTGAAAAGTGACTCAGTCATGACATCTTTTATATATTATCTTTTTATATTACAAAAACACAGGGATGTAGCTATTAGCAACATAAGCACAACCCTTAGGATTTTTGGAGGAATGGAAATAAAAAATGGAGGTTAGTTTTGTTACTATTGCAAAGAGAACAGTGAGGCTGGAAGTGAGCTGGAGGTTGAAAAGAGTGAGATGCAGTGATGAGAAAAAAAAAGAATGAATAAGAAAGGATACATTTGTATTTTCTGATTGCTCCACAGCAGTGATGGGAATAACGGCGTTACAAGTAACAGCGTTACTTTTTTCAGTAACGAGTAATCTAACTAATTACTATTCCTATCGTTACAACGCCGTTACAGTTACTAACAAGAAAATGCGGTCCGTTACTATTTTTCAACAAACAGACGGTTGAAGCTGTGTTCAGCTTCATCTTATATCAGCTGACTACGTAAGTAATCTGGACGCTACAGCTTTAAGCAGCTGCGCGCGCTCCCGCAGACGATAATCACGATCACTTTTTGACACAACACCTGGAGCTAAGGGGGCAAAACAATCGCATGAGTGCTGCTGTTTGACTGAGGAAGAATAAAGTAGTCGTGGTAAGCCAATCACATGACCACTTAAGGACAAAGCAACAAGGTGACATATACCAGTTTATAACTTGTGTTGATAGGCCACGTAAAACCAGAGTCATGATAAACAATATATACACAGCGTTTTTTCCTCAATAGTTTCCCCACGTTTACTGTCTAAGGACAGCGCTAGCAAGCACTCTCTGCTTATGAGCAAAAAAACAAAACAAAACAAAAAAAACAGGGGAAGTTTTAGGAGTGACGGCGAGAGAAAGAGACAGCAGAAAGAGAGAGAGTTTTGAGATGTGAGAGATTTGTGACGTTTAGCGTGTTTGGAGTGTGTAGTTAATGTGTTGTCTTGTGTAGTTAGTGTAGTGTTGTGGATAGTTTCGTGTTGTGTGTCAGAACAATGAGGCGACTGCTGTCTCCAGGTAGAAACAGGAGGAGTGATACACCTGCTGCTGTCAGACCTGCAGGTATCAGGCTGTGATGTTCTCCTTTATAGTGGACAGAAATTATTTCTTTGGAGTGGCCCAAATAATTTGTGTGGCATCTTATTGAATGCAGAACAGCTGATTGTTCTGTAAATAGTTTGAAATGGTTATTTAAAAATTCAAGGTAAAAGATAAATGGATGCAAATAACTTATTTGTTTGCAAACTTTGTTTGCAAAACTTGTGCATAGGATCGTCGGCGATCGTGGCTCAAGAGTTAGGAGTTCGCCTTGTAATCGGAAGGTTGCTGGTTCGAGCCCTCGGCTTGGACAGCCTCAGTCGTTGTGTCCTTGGGCAAGACACTTCACCTGTTGCCTACTGGTGGTGGTCAGAGGGCCCGGTGGCGCCAGTGTCCGGCAGCCTCGCCTCTGTCAGTGCGCCTCACGTGGCTGTGGCTACAATGTAGCTTGCCATCACCAGTGTGTGAATATGGGTGGATGACTGGATATATAAAGCACTTTGGGGTCCTTAGGGACTAGTAAAGCACTGTACAAATACAGGCCATTTATTTACCATTTTAAAATTGACCATTTATATTTGCATTTAAAGTTATGAAATATGATTCATTAAACATGTTTGTGGTTGTTACAGTAAAAAATATAACTTTTTCTACTTCGATTTTATGTTTTTTTTGTCTGATTTTAGATCAATTGTGTTAATACAGTATGTCAAAATGAAAACATGACTGTAAATTCAGACACGTGAGGTTGTGCTGAAAAGGATGATACCAAACAAGGCAAAGTAAACAGTTTTTAAAGTTGAAATGTAGAGGAAACATCAAAAGTAGTTAAAAATGGCCAATTATACCCTGGACCCCAGAGGGTTAAACGTAACGCAATAGTTACTTTTCAAGTAATTAATTACTTTTAGAATATTGTAACTCAGTTACTAACTCAGTTACTTTTTTGAAGAAGTAACTAGTAACTATAATTAATTACTTCTTCAAAGTAACTTGCCCAACACTGCTCCACAGTAGTTCTAAAAAATAAATACATTTGCAAAATGCTCGGGGAAGATTGGGATGGGATGCTACCTGGTCATTAAGTTTTTATTGACTCCTATTGCCACAAGCTACGTGCTATTATTTTCTCTGAGCCACACACCCACACCCCAAATATTGATGCCCAACAACTTTCTTTTTGTTTAATCATCTCTAGCAAACACTTCCAGTGAGTCACCGGTGATGATCACGTGCATACTTTACAAAAATCCTGTAAGTGTTCTTAGCTGCTTTTAACTGGTTTCCTTCTGATTTTATTTAATTAGGGTATCCTTACAAAACCTTTCTGTCACATGAGAAAAGAGCTGTCTGTCCCAGTCCCAAGCATATGGCTCCAGCTCAGTGGTGTGCACAGGAGCAAAAATGATGAAGAAGCACCATTAGTGCATGCAGTGTAAGGATTTATTTTTGCCCCTAATTCAAATCATGGCTGTACTGGCCAGACAGGCATTTTGGCAGAGCAGAGGGGCACTTAAGTAGCCCAAGTGTGTAATTAGGTCAAAACTAGAGCACTGAAATGCCCCATTAGAGTATGGACACAACATATTTTTCAGTGGCACTTACCAAAAAAGGGTGCAGACCTGTAAACACTTGCATTTGTGTGTGATCCTTGCAATCTGCACTACCATTTAATGTATACCTACTTTTTGACATTCTCTTTAAAGGATCCGGAGGGCATCCCTACTCCTATTTTATATCCGTTCCACCTCACCGACATCCATCCTTCCAATCTATTTTAAAGCTGCTTATCCAAATCAGGCTGTGTGAGCAGGATAAGCAGAGCAGCACCAAATGTCTGTTCAAACTGAAATTCTCTGCAGCTGCTCCTTGGGTGTTAACAGATACTCCCAGGCCCTGTACTTTAGTCCCTAGAGAGGGTCTGCCCAGTGGTCTCCTCCCAGATGGCCACGCTTGGTGTAGTACATCATCAGAACAAGGTACCTGAAGGGATGGGTTTTCATTTAGGCCAAACCAGGCCAGTGGCTCCTCGCATTGGGGTTGAAGCAGCTTGGCTCTGCAGCTTCCTGACCATGTAAACCACCCATACATTTTCATTTCAGCCAGTCTGAACATTGGAGCTTAGACCGTGTTGAAGGTTTGAGAGATGCTGAAAACATGTATTCCCAGTTTGAGCGTTTACAAACCACTTATGAGGGTAAAATTGAATTTCAAATTTGAGCATGCAGCTGTGTTGCTGTGGTACGGTAAGTTGTCTCCCTTAGAAAACATTCATGGCCTATATTTTCGCAGCGCCACAGTCTCAACGACTGAAAGAAATATTTTTCTACAGCATCCTTGTGATTTTTCTGCTTGAACGATTTGATTCTTTACCTTAAAATACTTTTCTTTTCAAACTCTTGCACAAGTTACAGATTTCCAAAAACGGAGTCTTGGTTTTAAAAAGTAAAGAATTTACGGTGAAGCACTCACTCAGTTAAGTCATCGATGATCTTTTGCTTCTCATTGATCTCGTCTCGCAGGCGGCCCAGTTGTTTGCTGTGCACCTCACGGTGTGACTCCATCTGCTGCTCCAGAGCCCTCTGGGGTATTGGCGACAGAAGGGGAGAAGAGACAGATCGAGTATCGTAACACGGGAGTCAGAGGAGAACAAAGTGACTAAATAACGAGAAGAAAATTACACGCACCGGTGCACATGTGGACATGCCAAACCACATGGGCATTAAACACAAACTTACACACCCCACGGTGTCCATACACTACCACTGACAGGGCTGTGAGACTCGGCTACTGAAAGTGGAGCGTGACACACACAGGAACACGCACACTCATGTGCTCTCGATGCTCTCACGAACACATCCACAAACACAAGCAGATAATGAAAACAACAAACAACGCCAGCTGTTTAAAAGTGTCTGGCAGCTGAAAACTACATCTGTTTACTTTTATTTGGGAATTTGGCATCGCTGGAATTTCATCTTTCATTTCTGTCAAATCTTTTGACCTTGTAAAGATGCTTTTTAGGAAAATATATTTTTGCCATCTCATTTTAATCAAGTCATTATGAATCTATGTGGTTTTCAGTCACTTAGTAGTTTGACGGCTGAATGTGAGGATACTCTGTGGCTGTCCTGTGGCCATGCTTCCTGTAACCATCTGATGTTTGAGACTTCCTGTTTTGCTGTTTGCAGTTAATTGTTTAGGACACATGTAGATAGATTTACATTAAGATACAAGACTAAAACATCCTTGGATGTTCCTCTGATTGCTTTTTATTCGTTGTTTTGCATTCCCTCCTTTGCCTAGGCCTTAGTTGTGATTGGTCACTGGTATTTGGACTACAAACTGACCACAAACAAAAAGCAAACAGCTTCCAGTACTAGAAATATTGCCCATTGCCTACAGATTCTTCACATTCATATGCCGATATCTGCTTTTCAAATTACTATTCGATGATTGTGAATGATATAAAATGCTTCTAGGGGCCAGAATGACAAACAATCAATAATCTGTGCAGCCACTACCTAACAAACTATAGCTGTTCCAGAGGGCAGTGAGTTATCATTTCCTTGCCGAGCTTGCTATGATTGCGTCTTTATTCTAAACTAAGGCAATGAGTTGAAAGCTGCAGTGTCTGAATGATTGTACAGACATCGAATTGTCATCTTCTTATCAACACTACTAATAAAAGGGGAAGAAAGCAAATTTCTGAATATATGAAACAATTTCTTTAGTTTATTAAATCATTCCTACAGTCATTTACGCACTTGAGTCCAACTACACGTGCAGTCACAGGCAAACACACACCCTGCACACGCACACCTGCAGTTAGCTGAGAGGGTGCGAGAAAAGGTCATTACATCAAGTTGCTCTCACTGTAGTCATGGTTACCTTTATATCACAGGAGTTCTGGACAGACGTGTGATTCTCCCCCCTGGTCACTTGTGACATGCTCTCTGAAATAAGCACACACACACACACAGAAAGAGCGAGAGGATAAAAGCGGCGCGCACAGATGTTGATGAGAGATGTTGATGATGGTGACCTGACTTTGACAGCACAGCATAATCACCACTTCATGTTGACAGCGAAGGCAGCGTGATCTAAGTGATGCCTCGGGTGTGATAATATCTATCTGCAAATGACATCTGTTGTGTCATGCAGATCTGATATTGACTCACTGCAGTTCCTGGTGTCTGATGATGAAATTACCGAGCGCTCTACCTCAGACCACACCGTGCGATCAACGTGACCTGCAGCACTTTGTATTTATCTGCTTGTGTTATGGCTTGAGGACCGTCTGACTCGACTGCTGAGCAGGACTAAAATTGATTTCCCTGCCCTTAATTCCACTGGTTATTTAATGCCATTCTGTGAGACTCCATGGGAAGAGTGACTTACACTGCCTTTGGCCTTATTTGGGAATTGTGTCAGTGTACTGTGGGAGTATCTACAGCTGGACCTTGCACGAGTTTCAAATGTAAAATCAATCTATTAGTGCTGGTGTTGTGAAATGTTTGGGAGCTTAAGCTTTTTTGTGTTTACACTTGTTTTTCTTTTGCTTGACAGGACAGAAAGGCCTCTGGTAGCAACTGAAACTCTATTAAAGATAGCAACCTGAAGCTACTTCCTCCCATTTCTAGCTCAGAGACGCTAAAATGCAGCGACATATTTTCTGTCTTCTCACTATTTACTTTGTCTTGACGTTACTTGGCTTGACTGAGTCAGAGCACTGACATTATATTTAACTCCGGCATTTCACATCAGTAGTGGATCAATCTACATACTTTGCAGTCAGTCCCGAAATGACAGCGTCACCACGTATCACTTTAACCCCTTTAGGATATTTGTTATTGAAAAATATGCATTTATTAGAAGAATTCTCTCTTGCATTTACTTCATTTGAGTTTATATTGAGAAAAGACCTGTTTTGCTGACAGCAAAGATTGGCTTCACTCCTGGAAAGTTGTGTTTATTCATTGAGTGTAAATCTGTCATTTTTCTGGTCGGACCATATTGAAATTTTCTTCACCAAAGAGTCTGAATAAATACTAAAATCTTGGCTTGCAGTTTGCTATTTTGCTCTCCCAGGTAAAAAATTTTAACCTGAGCCTGGAGCAATCTATTAAAAAAGGACTACCCACATACTACACTTGCCAAATTGAACTAATATTGACTGGCCTCAAATCCTCAACTCCACTGAGTATTTCAGCAACATGTGCTCGTACACTTAGACCCCAAAACTTGTCTAACTGACCAAGTCTCACAATCTTATATCCACCCAAAAAGTCTTTTTGATTTTGTTTTGAGAGTGAAATACTAAGCAAGAGCACAACGAATAAGATCTTTTGAGAATATATGTCTGTTATTTCTTATTTAGTTTATAAACCCTGAAATTAGTTACTTTCCCTGCATATTAGGCTCATTTATATCACCAAGACACTATTTGAGATGATATTGTCTCTTAGACATCCCAAAAGGTTGACTCTGTTTATCTGGATGTAGCGTTTTCAGTGGGAGAAACGTTTCATTACTCATCCAATGACTTCTTCAGTGTCAGCTGACTGCAGGTTTCCCCAGCTTTATAAACAGTACAATGACTGAAACTAGCACCACTGAACGAACAATGAGCTGTGAGGTCAGTTCCACGATCATTAACATGCAAATTTTCATGACCATTGATCAACAACCACTGATGAAATCCCATTGATCAATGGTCTTTGATCAATGGTCTTTGATCAATGGCCATGAGTACCATTCACAGAGAGTTGGGGAATGGCTGCAATCACAACACTGTATCTTAAGAGCATTTTTTAGCTGTGAAATCATGTTACAAGCCCTCCCAGTAACAGTTCACACACTTAGACTTTTGTTGTACAAACCCTAACATCATGAAGGTGCTGGTATCCTGTGGGTTCTCCCCCACAATCCAAAGTTATTCAAGTTAAGTTAACTGGTGATTCTAAATTGATCATGGTTGTTAGCCCTATGACAGACTATTGACCAGAAGAAGCATCTTGTTCTGTTGCTCTTGTTTTAAGATCATTTCTCTCAAAGTGAGAACGAAGCAATGCCAAAGATTTATTTGGCTCAATGAAGTACTTGGAATGAGTGTGTCAACACTTCTCTTAAGAGATTTCTCACTTGACTAAAGTTTAGACATTTTTTTTCCTCATTTCAAGAAAATCTTACCAAGTGTTAGTTTATTATTTTACTTGATTATAGTCTGAATCTTCTCAAATTACATATTTTTTCCTTATATTTAGCCAATTTCTGCAGTGTATTTAGTGATACTTATCTCTGTAGATGGTGGCTGCTCACTGACCAGTTATATTACCATTTTAGTGCAGACAAAAATACGATGCTGCTGTTTATATTGTCACTTTCATCATCATCAAAATCTGTGTTTCTCCACTGCATTAGATCATGACCAATGGCCAACTCTAATATACTAAACTAAAATGAGTAAAATGCTTACCTATTATGCTGATTTCTTACTCTGTATTGTTTTTTATGCACACAACTGAACATGTTTAAAATAGTCGTTATTATCACCGCTGTATCATCTTAGAGTAGGCCCTTTAGATCAACCTCTGTCTGAAATAAGGAGTTTGCCTCCTCTCCTCTTATGGCCACGCTCCCTTCAAGTTGACTTTCTTCTGACTGGCTGCCTCTAACAAACAGAAGGTTGGAAACACAGGTGGGTGGTGCTTCTGTGTTCACAGGCAGCAATGTGTTCACAAAAATTACCATACTGGGGGTATCTGCTCTCTCTGACACCATCATCAGGTGTAACCATCAGGAGAAAAAACAGTTTAAAGCTTGATCCTTTGGCTCACATTTGTAAAAATGCTGACCTTATTATCTGAAATCTGAGAACCTCCAACACCTCAGCGACTTTGAATTTGATAAGCATTTAAAGGAAATTGATGAAGTTACTGTATAGTGCAGCAGAAAACTGAAACAATCTTTCAAATGTGGATAGTGTCAAAATTGGTTTTCCCTCAATTTGCCCATTATTTCCTACTAAAGAAACATTTTTTACTACAGAATTTCAACCTCCGGACACATTTCAGAGGCTTTACTTCTGATTTATAATCCAAGTCAGATTCATATCTTAAAAACTCTTTGTTTCAAGTAAAACAAAATAACTCCAATATGTTACATGTTTGTGTTCTGTGCTCTGCCCTCTCCTAGTTTAGTTCTTAGTAAATGGACTGTAATTTACAAAAAAAAACACCTTTTTACACTACAAGCTGCATACGCATACATCTTTAAACCCAGATGGAGGTATCAGAGGAGACTCTTCATCTCCCCAATACTTCAACAAACAAATGCAAATGTCAGCAGATGTGACTGAAACAAACAGTATTAACTGTACTACTACACACCACACCAGTGATATCTAATCATTAAAAAAAACAACTTCTGAAGTGTACTTCTAAATGGTTGAATACATATGATTGAACGTTATGATAATTCAAAAAGGCGAATCAAGTTTATTTGAAAAAAAATTGTTTGGCTAATGAGCTTTATTTAAAAAAAAGTAATCACAAAAGAGTAAACGTGCCAGTTTAGATACTTGCACTGCTTCACTAGTGTGGGCTGTAACAAATATACCTTGAGCTTGGAGTTTAGCCAGCTCCGCAGTCAGAGAATCATAGCTGTCCTCCAGCTGTCTCTTCTTCAGCTCCACGCTCTGCATGTACTCTGTTAGAGAGCGAATCTTCACCTCGTGCTAAAAGTCAGAACATCATATGCAAAAAGTTTAGTGACGAGCAAAGACCTCTACCCAAGAGGACACTTTACATCAAGGATAAAATGCACTTTTACTCTTTTTGTTCACTGAATATTTATGATCTCTTGTCATCGGGGAGTGTAGTTTAGATACCACAGTTAGCGAAATTTGAACCGTGGCTTCAGGCTACTACATGAACACAGAATATAAAACATGCAATTTTTTGAGAATTATGACCCTGTGCAGACTAAAAATTTCCAAAGCAAAAAGAAAAATTCACCCCACAAAGAGTTGGGTCATGTTAAGATGTTGGGAGTAGCTAAGCTGTGTTTTAAAGCTTTTCAGCCATTATTATGACAGAAAAACTGGGAAAAGACATGCAGCAAATGGCTCAGGCTACATTAAGACACATGGGTCACCTGCCCAAGCCAGTGAGCCTTTTGAGGTGTTAATTGATAAGATTTCAGTATCAGTATCACCAGTATTTCTGTCTAGTACCAGATGAGCAAACATTTGTACCCCCATATCATTTTATTTTAGTTTCTACAGTTCATCTAGATTTAATAATTCAGTTCAATTCAATCGATTTGGTAACAAGCAACAACACATTTATCCCTCAGTTTGCAATCTTACTTGTGAAATGAGAAGGTGACATGAAGACAGTTCTCTGCCCGTCTCCTCCATCTTGCGGTGACACTCGGTTTGTAGGTTCTCCAGGTGGCGACAGCGCTTCACCATGGACTTCACCTCTGACTTTATCTTATTAATGTAGAGGCGAGCCACTGTGAACTCTTCCTCGATCGCTCCCGTGATCTCCACAGGCTGGAGACGAATGAATGAGAGGAGACAGTTAAATAAAAAGAAAAAATCAGTCTAGTAGATGCTTGATCAAGATTGAGTGGGGACTGTTTAAACCAGGGGTAGGCAACCTTTCTGATGACGAGTGCCATCTAAAATTTCCTCAGAAGCCAGTGTGCCATATGATTGCATTAGCAATAAATTTAATAACGCTCTATATTAACAGTTACACTATATAGAAACACAGG
>VUQQ01065303.1:0-11653 GCA_015108535.1 Steatocranus sp. 'ultraslender' AB-2019 | reverse complement strand
CTGTGTTAGAGGCTGGGATTTGATGAATTCATCATATATACAACCTTTGATCATCATTTATGTCCAGTTGAGAATGAATCTGTGCACTCACATATTAAATGAACTGAAATCAGTAGTGTGATCTCCAGTCTTGATATAAGAAATGAGAGAACTGACAGCTGTTATTGTAATCAGCCTGTCTCAGTTGTTTTAACTCTAAGTATCACAAAGTAATGTAGTAACATCTGGACTGACGAGTTTACTGTCAGCATTTTAATCGCTAGTTTAAAGGCTGTAGGCTGCAGCCATTGCTCTAATACTGTATAAATGTAACAGGGCTCAGTGCTGGTTCTAACAGTCTGAGCTGCTTCCAGCTTTATTTGTGAAGAGCACAGCAGCTTACAAAACACGTAGCTAGCTCGTACAGCTGCGATGTAAAATTTTCATGAGCTAAAAAGACCCTAAAATAACGGGGCTACATGCGGTGATGCTAGCGTTAGCACGTTACCTTCAACAGGTGGTCAGACTGAGTAAACAGGCACTCAATCAGAGGTTGCGCTCTCCGTTTCGCTGCAGGGTCCCTTCATTCTTCACATATCCGTGTGGAGCCGAGTGTAAATCCCAATGCTGAACGGCCTTTGTACAAGCACACACACTTCTTAGTAGGGCAAAGCTATGAGCTAGAAAAATCCAGGCTGGCAGACAGCCTGTGTCTGACCAACCAATCAGAGAGCTCCTTACATCCCACGGTGTGGCTAATTTGAATAGCAGCAGGATTTTTAAAATGAAGTTGTTAATCCAACTGCTAATCCAACTGCTAATCCAGAAGTTAGTCCCTGAGCGAACAGGAAAGGGAAATGGATTTTGAAATGCAGTTTATTAAAGTGCAATTCGAAAAAAGGTTTTTGAAACACAGTTTATTAAAGTGCAATTCGAAAAAGATTTTTGAAATGAAGACTTAAAAAGCATTTTAAAAATCAGTTTATTAAATTGGAATTCAAAAATGAATTTACAAATGCAGATTTTATTCTACAATTCATTAATTAAGCACAGAATTTTTTATTTCGATGCGCGTGGCTCTTGTGGTCCTCCAAAGTAATCGACTGAGGTCTCTGCTGCCGACAGACATGAAGAGAAAACCACTGGTATCTGTCCTGCTGGCGCCCTTCCACACAGACACATGTCTTCCAAGATGTCTGACTGTTGTTGTCACTACCATGTTGCAGACCTCATACTTTTTAAAGGAGTCAGACTGAGCAGATGCTGTTTTTAGGACTAATTGTTCTACATTCATGAGGATTTCTATGTGACATCTATTCTTTATTAAGTCAGCCATGTGTTGTGGTTTATTGCCTGAGATGGATTTGTTCCGTCTACTCTGTACTGTGGTGCATGCTCTCAGCCTGTTTACTGCTGCAGACGTGAAGAGTAACCAGCTCAACTACATGTGACTCTCAGGGTCAGGATGCATATAGCACAGAACCAACAGGCAGAACTGCGCATGTCTTGTTTTCTTTGGGGGGGGGTCCACAAAAAGCACTTTCACATTGTAACAGTAGTGTTTTCTTACCCCCCTTGATTTGCATCTTGTAACTATGCTGATAAAATTAAATCTTGTAAAATATTAAATAAATGTCATTAAATAACGCAGTAGTACAAACATTTGCAACATTATGTTATTTTTCAAAATAAGATATATTAATTATTATAGTAATATACTCTGGTTTTTGTTTTTCCAGATAAAATGTTAATTTACAGGCTGTTATGCCCTACCCGTTTCCACCCTCCACAGATTTATTTTTCTGGCTGGTATGTGAGACATGTGTACCTCAGAGCCTTTCTCATCATGTGTGGTTGCAGCTTCAGCGGATGCATTTCTCAGCTGGCAAAAAGGAGGCAAACAAATCATGACAAGCAAGAAACAATAGTGTTATAAAAGCATTAATGAGCATAAATTCACAAATAATTATCTCAAAATCTGTCATGTTTTTGTCTCTAGAACTAAAGCCTTAAAATAAATCTTTCTTCTTGACATGGGAAAACAGAGTCTCATGTTGCTTGTAGGACACAGGCCAGTTAATTACTGCAGGTGTTGTTTATGTGCCTGGGCAGAGCCCAGCTGAAAAAGACAGTCTGTCTGTAAAATCAGCTTCTCCAAATGCGCTTGGAGTTTGTCTGCAAAGACCCTTTCACCCCTTCATCTGTTCTGCAGCCCCCAAAGGTGTGATCCCAGGATGTAATCTGTCCCTGGATCTAGATGTGCATTGTACATCTTTCATGCACAACATCTGTGAAAACAGCAGCTTATATTTGCTTTTACTGAAGTAACTAAATCCCACCACAAAACATGCTTGTTTTAATTTTAGTTGTTGTGCATAGTTGATGTATTCATTCAGCATTGATTCATCCAGTCTTCTTTTGATTGGTCAGTTAGTTACTTGAGCTGTTGGGAAGATGATGCTTTTTTTCTGCGCCACAAGTTTTTGTAGGCTGCTCTTGTGTGTGATGTTACTCCCTCAGTTTAATCCTGTGCTATGATAATGACAGAAATAATGTGTAGTGGTAGTGGGTGCTTCTTATTTGTCCTCCACTCCAGTGGAGATGTGTTTCTCCTTCAGTGTTCCAGCATTTTGATGTTTTAATGCGCTTCTTTCTTCTGTTAAACCCATCATTTCAACCAATCGGCATTACAACCCGACTGATGTATCAACAGGCTGATGTTATTAGCAGATATTTAAAAATCCATCGATATCAGTATTTATAATGGCCAATAAATGTAAATAAAAAAAAAATAGATTTCACAAGTGTTGATATTGCATAGGTTGTCGAGCAGAGGACACTGAGCAGATTCCCTGTCGGCAACATGCATCTTTGAAATCCCAAACACAACAACTAGGTGAGCTGGACAGAGAGTAAACAAGTACAAAAACTACACTTAACAAATGTTGGGGAAGTCTCATGTTTCATGTGTCAGAAAGAATAGCTTCATAGCCTGGGTTTCCAAGGGTCACCACCTCTTGTAGGTGTGCAGTCTTGGTGGCTCATATAGTGCAACATGCAATGACCCCACTCATCCCCCCAAAAAGCTATTGAAGAGACTCAAAATTAGGACAACAGTAAAGCAAAACAGTTAAGTTGTTAAGTTTCCTTTTTGTTTTAAGTGAAAAAGAAGTAACGACATGGAAAACAAAGCAAATGGTAACCTGACAACATCCAAAGACAATCTTTGACTTCTAATGGCATCTAATGGTTTCACATGAATTCTAAAATCCTCATTAGTAGCCCCTTTAGTCACACTAACCTCAACCTCAGTGGCCTAAGGAGACCAGGGGGTGTGATACCTCTGATTAACTCCCTGGATTCCCTATCGTCAGTCTTTCGTGTCCTCTACTGCGATGTCATTAGCAAAACATGAGAAGCAAATGTTACACTGCCAGAGGTATCTCAAGCCTGAACGTCAGCGCATTTCAGTATAATTAGGAAAGGGTGAAAATAGGATAACTGTTCATGGAACCTGGCTTAGATAGATGCTTAAAGGTTGCCTGTTTTCATCTGTATATACTGCTGTCTGTTTCAGACTTGCTGTTAAATCTCAAACAGCTGAATCAAAATAAATATTTGTCATTGCTCACATCCACAGTGTGCTTGTTTTGATTTGCAGGAAATACCTTCAAACTATGAAGGCCTGTATCCATGTCATTAGTGCCAGTCACTCCAGTGAGGAATTTGACCCGGAGGTATGCTCATCAGGGCAAGTGTTGACTGGTGTTGCTCGACTTTTCCTCAGTTATCGGGAAAACTAAAGAACATTGTTTCAAGGAGACATGCTGTAGGGAACTGCCATAAACATGAATGTTTGTCACCTCATATCTTCATCCATACAGCCATCCATTTTTTGTTGATATGGGTAATATCAGCTGCTACTTTACTTCCCAAGGGCTTGCCAGAGCACATGTGTCTTTACATTTGATTTGTCACAGATTTTATGCCGGGGGCCTTTCCTTATGAAATCCATTTATCTGGGCTTGTGACACCCTGAGTCTTGGCTTTTATCTCCTCGTAGAAGAATGTATTCTTGTATACGTAGGATGTATTAACCCCTGCATCTTTGTAAATAACTTAAATGAATGGGCAAGTCACAGTCTTTGGGAGTGTGATGCATAGTTACATCTGTGGGGAGGTTCACATCACATTACAGCATCACAGGAATTTTTATAAGGGTTTGAAGTTATACCTACAGCACAGATTTAAGCTTACAGCTTACAGCTTAAACTTTAAAGCTTAAATTTAAATTATATTTTTAAAGGTTTTATTCAGAAGCGCTTCCAAAGAAAACCTAAAGTGCCTTTGTGATATTTTGGTGTGTTGTAAAGTAGTGTGTCGCTTTATAAGAAATCCCTGTGCTGTAACTCTCCAGTTACAATATTTCTGAGGTCATCAGTATCGTGTGAAGCATCGCTCAACAAAGATTACCCCTGCACCTAGTAGTCAGTATATCAAAGGGGCCCTTTATGTTTCATTTACCTCACTGATGGCTGGCTCCAGTGCTCTTAAGGCTCTCTTTGGATTTGGGATTACAACAGCAGTCGAGTCAGAGAAAAACAGCACAGGAAGTTTTCGTGTCTCTCTCTTCAAACCTTCAGGGCTTAGTGATTAGTTGCTGTGGATAACCACTGCGGCTTACGTCTGATAAGTGACAAATGTGCATTATGAAGTATTTAGCCCTGAAAGCAAACAAACAGTAGGAATGTTATCCCTTGGAGCAGTGTGGTGTAAAGGCAGGCATAATTATATGTACAGTTTCCAAGTGTTGAGATTATAATGACTTTATTATAGTGTACAAGCTTTTTTAAAAATAGCTTCTAACACTCCAGTCTGCCTGGTTGTCCCTTTTTAACATAATAACTCCTAAATATACTGCTGGGGGAGGCTAACAAACCCCCAACCTCCATTCAGTATTGCATGTCTTTCCTTCTTTTCCAGATATTGTAGGATTTCAAGACAAGAGCTGATGTCAACTGTGTTCCCTGAGCCGTATTACACACAGGCCAAAAACATGTCTGTTAGATCCATTCAATCCACTTAAATCCCTCTGTGACCTCCACTGGGCTGTAATCCCACTTAACAAGCCCATCTTCACACAAACCCAGGTTTTACGTAAGCTTGGTTTATCCCCTGTAAAGGACAGCTCTTGAAATAATATTCCAACATCGGATCTCTTACTCCATGATAGACAGTCTTCATGAAGTCAGTGGTCTCTTGCTGTACTAGCAGGAGGTTTTTTCCATTATGAATGCTGCATCTGTGAGCATTTGACAATCTGCAGTACAGCTACAGGTCAGCGTGGTCATAGGTGTGCTCATCACTCAAGGCTTTTCTGATGAGGGAATGATTGAGATGTTTAGGAACACCTCAATCATTTCTTATGTTTCCTGTATTCACTCCAACTTTCCATTTCTCATTTCCTACTTTTTGGCCCAGTGATTCCCCAGGCCTCGTTTTTTGCCAGAGGAGGTGGAAGTCTTTAACCTTCTGCCTGTTTGAGATGCCCCCTCTACCGGAGCAAAGGCCAGTAATTGTAGCAGTGCAGTAATTGAGCTATCTGTTGGTCTGTCTCAGCCTATTAGGGTAATGTGATCCCACCGCAGGACAGCACGGCAGCTGGCTCCACTTCCCCTGATTACAGCAGCTGGAAGTGGGCCAGACTAGGAGGCAGAGGCAGTGGTGAAAAGGGTCTGATGTAGACCGAAGAGGTGATGTCTTAAAATGTCTGTGTGATTATCACGTCATTAATCAGTTCCCATTAACTAATAGCTCTGCTGGGAAAAAGAAATAGTGCTTCAGAAAAGTCTACAGAATGGGTGGGAATTTGACATGTTGTCTTCTTATTATAATTGTTCTGACAGCTGGTCAGCTTTACACTTTATGCATTTCCCTTCTTCCTCTGTGCCCTGGCTACAGGGTGCTGTATGTAAAATGTAAACAGCAGAAGTGTGCTCGTCTGGGTTTGAAGGACCTGGGCCCCACTGGTCTGCTTACACGAAAGTTTGCACCTCTGGCCTCAGGCGAGGAAACATTTGCTGTTTGTGTCGTGTTTCAGTGACCCCCTGTGTGCCACAACATGTCAGGAGAAAGCCACGCAGACAGCTGTTTCACCTCCTCACGTATCATGCTGGATGATCAGTATGTGGAAAATCCCAGTAAAAAGGTGATAACCAAGACTTTCTGGCAGCAGCCTTTCTGTCAGTACATCTGAACGAACCTAGCTTTTTGTACACTACCAACAACTTCTGTTTAAAATACACAACTTCAGGGATGATTATTACATGTTTACTGTCTGGTACAAAATCAATTTTGATCCCTTTATAACAGCCCTTTGGATTGTGTAGGCATTCGATGTCTGCTAGGCCCCACTAAACCGGGCCTCTGTTTGTACTGCAACTGCATTTTAAAGCATTTTAATCTAACAACCTGCTCTAATTTTAGTGAGTGAAATTCTCTCTTTTTTAATAATAGGCTTTTTTATAGGCTTTTAGGCTAACACCAATACCGGGTGTCTGTGTTTGTGCATTACAGTTTATGGATGCAAAATCAAAAAACAGCATCTACAGCTAAAATCCTAAAGCTCAGGCTTCAAAATGCATTCTCTGGAAAATCACATGGTGATGCCAGTGTTAGTGCTTCTATCTTTTATGTACAGTTTATGATTATTGCTTATGTATAAAGTTTTTATTTTACCGCTTGGTTTAAAGGCATTGCCTTGCAAACAACCACATTGTATCGGTTAATTTAACTCACAGTTTTATTTAAATAACACCAAATCACAATAGCAGTCGCCTCAAGTTGTGCTGTATTATAAGGTAAAGACAATACAGTAAGATGAAGATAAAGCCTGAAATGTAAGTCGTCTGTTAATTGATGGCCACTTGTTTTCAAGGCCTTTGAGTAAGTTACTTTGTTTTCTTTGCCTTCAGACTAATCATGTTTGTGACAGCAGTGAACTGACTCACAGCTGGGCACCAGATAATTGCTATAACTCCAGAGATTTACACAAATAAAGGAAGCGTACAGTCCATTGGCTTAATTCTAGAGTTGTGCCATTGTCTGCTACTGGCAAATGCACCAGAGCTGTTACAGTAATGGCCTGTCATATAGTTTGCATAAACTCTTTATATACTTCATGGATGTCTGAGTCAAAAAAATCATGAAGGTGTGTCTGCACTTTGGAATAATGAATATGAGCTCTGGAGTGTACCCTTTTGTCTCCATCCTCTTAACAATTTACAAGTCCCATCCAAAGAAAATCTTGTTCCAAGTGCTGGCGCTCATGTTCACGCTGTAGCATCATCCCTGTGGAATGGGAATATTTGAGGTTTTTCACTCCAGAAAACAAGGAACATGTTCAAAGTTTTTTTTCTGCTTATGTAAAATGTTTCTGGTTTTGAATTGCTCCATCTGTTGAAACTTTCAGCTAATCTTTTTTCACTGCTCAGAGCTTTCAACACTCGGTTACCGTTGCTGATGTGTGTAGAAATCATGTTGAATGATTGCGTTTTTGTAGCTTCGTGGAGCAATGCATGGGAACCATATGTGTGCCTCATAAACACAAAACAATTTCCAATAAGATGGCAGATGACTGATCATCCCACCGCACAGCTTTTCTCAGATTTTAAACTGCATTGTGGTGAAGCTTCAAGTGCTTATATTTCTGGATCAGCATCAGTGAAGATAAAGTTGTTAACTCATTGTTGCCCAAGACATCTACTGTCAGCACTCCTTGAGCTTGGTAAGTCAAATAGTTGTAGTAGCTATTGATGTAAAGACAGAATTATTGGTGTATTTAATTTTTTTGTCTTTATGTCTCTCAAGAGGCTTTTATATTCTTTTCTATGACAATGGTGGCTCATCATGAAGGCATTCATTTATTACAGACTTTCACTTTCCCTCATTAGAAGGCAGCTGAAGAGATTTATGAAGAGGACCAGAACGCAGCATGCTAGCAATAAGACAAGAAACTTTACAATGGCTGGGGAATTTAAAGAAAACCGTGTACAGCTGTTGTCTGTATATGATTTTGTTGTTGTTTGGTATATTCTTATGTTGTTTGTGTTTACTTCCTAAGGTTTAACTTTTGCTTACATGGGAATCATGTGATGCTGTTGATATTAAATTCATTTGCTTTTGAAATTGAGGATTGGTCTGACCCTTGAGCATAATTTTTTTTCTTTCTGAAGTCCAATATATACAAAATTAGCTCTCTAATAGTGACATTTGTGTGAACTAATTGACTGGCTGATTAATGCGAGGCTAAAAAATAGGCTAGCTGACAAGTCTTAAAGTAAGAAAATGGTCAAAACTGACCACAGTCTAGTGGATGAGGTTAAACATTGCCTGTGCAAATATTGTGTATGTATTTAGGAGACATTTGAAATGATTAATCACATGTTCTAATAACCAAACAATGTTAGATTAGTTTTACTGAGTGTTGCTAACATTGCCAGCGCTAGTACCAAATTCCTCCTTTCATTGACGGTTAACACAGACTGTACAATGCTGCTGTGATGTCACGCAGAGTCTGAACTCAGCAAAATTTGTGTTTTGCTTGCTGTTTTTTTTTCTTTCCAAAGTGAACATATTTCAGTGTTACTTTGTAATGCAACATTATAACACGCTAATAAATTCAGCAATCAAATTACAAATGCAATTATTTCATTATTTCCATTACAAAGATTCTTTAGTTGGATGGTGGGAGGAGAGAAATAAAAAAGATCATCAAGTGTGCCTCTTTTTCCTACATGTGCACTACAGTCAGCTGATCTCAGTTGGTGTGTAGGTAGAAGGAAAACAGCGGAGGGGTCTACAACTTCTGAAGAGCAGAGAATATAATAAGGTTCAGATAGCATATATACAGGAATCTCATCTCACTGATAGTGAACATACAAAATTAAACAGAATGGGATACTCCAAGATATGTTTTTCCTCACATAGCTCTGGGAGACGTAGAGGGGTAGCAATTTTGATTTCCAATAAAGTAATTTTGATTTTATTTCTGAGCATAAAGATAAGGAGGGAAGATACATTATGGTTAAGGGTAAAATAGATGGAGTCTTAGTGAGTCTGCTAAGTGTATATATGCCTCCAGGTAGTGACTGGGCTTTTTATAAACAGGTGCTTGAGCTATTTACAACTCAAAGTCAAGGAATTCCAATATGCAGGGGCGATTTTAACATAAGCCTGCATCCTAAAATGGATAGTTCCAATGGGAGGACAAAGACTAAAAGTATTACTAAAAGTATTATTAATAAGTAAAAGGTGTTAACCTTTTTACTAATACTAAAAGTATAAGTAAAACTATTAGTAAAAAGGTTAATAATTACATGAAAGAGCTTGGAATAGTGGATATATGGAGGGAACATAACCTTACTGTACGGGACTGTACCCACTATTCCTCAGCGCACAATCTTTACTCCCGAATTGACTTTTTCCTGAAGTTTAAAAGCGATAGGTGCAGGTTAGTTGAATATAACTTGTATCATTTCAGATCATGAGCCTGTGTACTTGACACTTAACATAGCTAATGAAACAAAATCTACTATTTTGAGGATAAATGCAAACATTCTGAATAAAACTGAAGTTAAAGACATTGAAATTAGAAATTCAATCTTACTTAGAATACAACGATAATGGTGAGGTTTCACCAGTAATATTATGGTATGCCTTAAAAGCAGTAGTTCGTGGTAAGATCATAGCCATCTGCTCTGTGTTAAAGAAGTGCAGAAAGCAAAAGCTACATGAGCTAGAAAGTAAACTTATGAAACTAGTGAAAGAAAACTCAGTTTCACTATGTAATTCAGCCAGGATAAAAAATAAAAGAAGTACAGAGGGAGATAGATGTAATAAACACAGAAGAGGTTCAAAAGAACCTTCTATTTACAAAACAACGGTATTATGACACAGGAGGCATTAAAGCATTAAAGCTTCTGTCGTACAGGTTAAGAAAACAGCAGGCAGAAAGAACAGTTCACAAAATTAAACATCCAGTAAGAAATAGGATAGAAACTAACCCTGGAAAAAAAAAAAGAATGCTTTGAACATTACTATCAAAAATTGTATTCCCAACCCAAAGAATGTAGCAGTAAGGAAGCCATTGATATATTTTTTAACAAAATTGGAGCAGCACCAAGTTACAAACGACCAAAATACGAGACTCATATCATATAAAACTAAAGAAGAAGTTGAACAGGCCATTAAAAGACTAAAAAATGGTAAGGCCCCTGGGGCGGGCGGATTTAATTGACAATGGTTTTACCAAACTGGTTTTATTAGACAAAGACAGACTCAGGACAATATTAGAAAAACTATATTGATTATGAAATATGTAAAAAAAAAAAAAGTATTCTGGAAACACTTATGATAAGTTTGGATGCAGAAAAAGCGTTCCACTCCGTGAGATGGGAATTTCTATACAAAGTCATGACCAGATTTGGCTTCCATTCTGGTATAATTGACACAGTCGCTGCACTATACACTAGACCAGGGGTCGGCAACCCGCGGCTCTGGAGCCGCATGTGGCTCTTTAGTCTTTATTTTGCGGCTCCGCGTGGTTTGGGAAAATAAATTAGAAGTATTTAGCTGAAGTGTATTTTATTTGTGTTCTTTTTTTTTCTTTTTTTTTAACTTGTAGTTCCAAATTGGAAGATTATTGTGATTTCGAAATATAAAAATAAAATTATATCTTATTATTTTTCATTTCTCAAAATGAAAAATCTTCGGATCCACATTATGTCGGCAGCTGCTCTCCACCGTGAACTATGTTAAAAACAAACACCGCTCACGCCTCACAGATAATAATAATAATGGATTGGATTTATATAGCGCTTTTTCAAGGCACCCAAAGCGCTTTACAATTCCATTATTCATTCACTCTCACATTTACACACTGGTGGAGGCAAGCTACAGTTGTAGCCACAGCTGCCCTGCGGCAGACTGAACAGAAGCGAGGCGCCATATCGCGCCATCGGCCCCTCTGGCCGTCCTGCGTGAAGATGAAAGCCCCGATTTGCAGACACTGTGCGCAGAGGTTCGGGACCATAAGTCTTATTGTAAACATATCACGGCAGACCCGACGATGTTTGCATGAACATGCTTTTCAGCATCTCTTTATTGACCGCTTTTCACACACGGTTGCTGTATGCATACAGCCGGCTGTAGCTTTTCAGCTCACAGCCGACAACACAACAGCAGAGAGAGCACAGACTTTAAGGCGGTGAGGCGTGATTGCAGGTGTCGCCGACTCCCATGCAGCGGCACTGCAAACCCGCCACACACATTAACCAGGTAAAATACATATTTAGGCAGAATTTTACAAATATCTATTTTTCATCTTTTAGCAGCATAGTGCTTTTTCTCCAATTATTATTATTTTGTTTTAAAGTCAGGTCAAGGCTCCAAAAGCCCAAAGACGATATAAGGGTGGCGGCTCACAACAGTTTTGTTTGCTACATGGATCATTTTAGTTCAGCTGGGTGTCTTTCCTTTTGTTATATTTCTTTAAGAGTTCAAAATGTGTTCATTACATAAATAAAATGTAATTTTCTCTGCAGCACTTCATGGATTTCATAACAACACACCTTAGTTTCTCTGTGGATTCTTTTAAAAAGCAGTTAAAAACTTC
>VUQQ01065298.1:0-10221 GCA_015108535.1 Steatocranus sp. 'ultraslender' AB-2019 | reverse complement strand
TAGATTAAATTAGATTTAACTTTATTAATCCCTCGGGAGGGTTCCCCCGGGGTTTTCACACAGCTGTATAAACGTCAAACAGAAAACTAATTAAACAAAGTGTGAGACGGTCGAGAGTTTAAGTCAGCGCCCGGTTATATTTTAGATAGCAAGGCGCAAACGGCAGAGTTTCACTCCACCGAGGGAGCTCGTGCCGTACTACCCGCCTCAGCTGTTTGTGGAGGTAAAATACGTTCACACATGACTCCAATTCAGCCATTGTTGTGAGCGCGCACGCCAGGGGCTGCGAGACATTTATACAGCTGTATTTCGCATATGACTATGAAAGGCGGAAGAGGAAGTAGCTCCTTTGAATGTAGACAATCCGAATGTTATAGTTTCTTTCCACTGTGTTCCTGTTAGTGATAAACTACAAATTTACCCTAAATTACTAAAATGTCGATATTTTAATGTGAGAATCGATTCTAGAACATAAATGATTGGTATCGGAGGAATCGATATTTCAGGATCGATCCGCACATCACTAATACAAACAGACATTGGGTGTGCATGTCTACTTATCCTTGCTGTAATATGCTTTGCATGCAAATTCATAATCCAAGTGTGATGAGCACATGTGTGCAAGCAAAAAAAAAAAAAAAAAATCCCATAGTGAGTGGATTTTCAAATAATTGCTTAGTCTCAGTTGCAATAATCGAACAAATAAAAAGCCAGACTCCAGATTATTTTGCTGGGTTTATGTTTTCATCTTGCAAATATTTACTGCATCTGTCAGTCACTTCAAGTGCCCTCTAAATTGCCAAACCTCTGGGCGTGAAAAATGAAGCCAGTAACAGCAGCTCCAAGAGTGGTTACTTGAGCCTGAAATGCTAGAAAAGAGAAAGTCCCCATGCTCTCATGTTAAAATGCCCAACTTCATAGCATTAAAATACATGCTTACAGATACACGAAGCGTTTGGGGTGTTGATGGATACTTTCTCCTTTTGTAACAGCCTTATAGTAGACACATTTTTTTCATAACTTCTCCTGTTGGATATTTTTAAGGCTAAAAGTTAGAGGTAGGGCTGTTTTGATTGGCATAGATGATAACTATAATACTTTTAATCATGACAGATATGGCTTGCTTATGTGGCACAGATTGTCCAAGAAGTTTCAGGTCTATTCTTGGTATATTAAAGTGCAGCATCATATTAGCCCACAGCTTTGCACCAGTTAGTGCTTCCAGCACATACAGATTATGCAGCTTGTTAATCGAGCTAGCTTATATTTACACCCCAGTCACTCAGGCCGAGATTGTTGCCCCAGTTGGCAACTGGCTGCCAACCACCATTTGGTATAGAAAAAAAAAACGTCCTGAGTGTTTGCTGTAGGCAGCTGGAACCCTGAAGCCGATCACTAAAATCTGAGTCATCCAGGTTTAGAGTCCATCAGTGACCGCCCGATAGCCTCCTGTCACTGGAAAAAATGTATATTTCGCAAGTAGCTGGCAAATGGTTGCTGGAGGTTGGTAGGTGAAATTGTTTGCTAAGCTTGTTTGTTTACAGTGCCTGGTGAACCAAACTTCAGATTGCCACAGTTGTCCATAGTTTGTCTGAAGATGCCTACTTGTCTGCAAACACTTGCCAACTGCTAGTAAAGTGGTAGTAAAGTAGTTTTCAGTTGGCATAGCACTTTTTACAGTTGCAGCATTAACTTTTGCTTTAAAGGCATCACAACCCTTTCATAGTTTCAGGTATTGTTTGGTAGTTAAGCATAATGGAGGGCATAAAAACTGTTGTAAAAACATTGCTAAGATTACATTTCTGATTATAGCTAATTTGTTTGGAGATTTGCAATGCAAAGTCAGTTCTTCAAATGCATCTGCACAGGTAGCATGCTAACACGAAGGAAGCCAAGAATCCAGAGCCCGAACTTGAACTGGTCCACAAATCACGTGTTGAGCTGTCAGGATTTAAGGCTCCATTTTCTACCTGTGCATGTTTCTAAAGATGAATCACTGTATTGATCGGTTACACTGGTGCCAGTACTGAAAGAAAGACCTGATGTGTGTCCTCATCAGGATAGGGATTTGTGTTGATGTGTGGGCCTACAGGTTTTACATTATTCACTTCAAAATAATAATATGTGTGTCTGACTTTTGCTTGAAATATAAGTGCAGCAAGAAGATGAGGAAGTCTCTTATTACATATTACATACTGACACTATGTTTATCATCGTTGTGGTCAATGACCCCTAAAGACACCAGTTGAATTTGACATTTAACTTTAATTTATACCAGCTGTGCTACAGTTAATAGCAGTTAGTGAGGAAGAACATTGTTTATGCTAGGGAGCTTAAAACCACAGTATAGTATAAATGCCGTGACCGTGATTTGTTATTTACTAGGAGAACAACAACACTACACATGAGACACCTGTGTATTACCTTCCATCTGTCCACCCATGACACGTCCTCAGCACAAATTCACCCTCTGTAATTTATTTAAATGCCTCCCCAATGTCCCGATGTCGCACCCTCTCTCCCTCCACCTTGAAACCTCAGCTGTTTTGGCTGCTCCCCATAAAAACAATCTCCTCCTTTTTTTTTAACACAGCCCACAAGGAAAGCAGCTTAAATTAAGCTCCGAGTTGCAAGTCAGTCGCACACACAGCCCACGCTGGCCTGTCATTACTACAATCTTTGATCCAGAATCTTCAGCTGCTTGGAAAGCCTACCTGTCTGAAACGCAGTGGACAGTTCACTTTGAGAAAGCGATTATGCGTGAGAAATGTCAGAAAGTCTGAATCAAAACCATTTTTAAGAAGTCTACAGTTTATGTTAAAAAAAAAAACTTGATAGCAAGCAGCTCATTGCTAGCTTATCTGAAATAATCCTTAACATTTCGTTAGAAGTGACTCCTCTAGTTTTTGAGTGTAGAACATGGTTCCTGCTCTTGCAGTGGATTGTGGGTTTAACTCTATCTTGCATGCTTGTATGTTTTGGCGTGAAAATATGTTGAATATGCCAGATAAACCTGTTTGTTTGGGTCTGCTAAGTCCCAAACAGCATGCCTAAAACTGTCAATGCTTGGCATTTCGTTTCACTGGTGCGTTTAACAGATTCCTATTAGATAAAGTGTTTTTGGATTTCCTATAAGGTCATTTAGAGCCAAAGTGGTAAAATACGCTTAAAGTATGGCATGCTTAGTGAATTCTTTAAACACCAGGGAACATTTTCATATTCCAAACCCTAGACTAAGTTCACTAAAGTGTATGTGTATGCTCAGTGTGTGTGTGTGTGTGTGTGTGTGCTGCGGTTGCAGGATTCTGGTGTGTATTTCTGGCGGTTGGAGTGGGATCAGTCGAGGTGAGGCTGCTGCTAAAGAATGCTCTTTTGGAAAAGGACAAGGAAAGAGTTTCCATCTCGGGTCAGTTGCCGGCAAGAGAGCAAGACCACTCACTTTCTGAACACTCTTTACCAGGCCGGCAAGATGTGAAGTGTCCCCTCGCTATGTGAAGAAGGAAAAGTAAAAGCACATGCAGTTAGTAAAAAAAAAAAATGTCAAAGGAAAAATATAACCCTACGATCTAAGAACTAAGAATAAACATGAGTTGACTGGTGAAATTGGAAAATATGTCTCGCTAAAGGTTGGACTTTCAGGAATGCCTTTTTTAAGTCTCAGATATTAGCTTCACAGAGACATGGGTTATTATGTTTCTTTCAAAGTGAAATTCCGTCTCATCATCTCTTCCAAAGCCAAATCTAACAGACTGTAGCAATGCACAGATGAATGTATGAGTCTTTTGCTTTTTTTCTCTTTGTTTCTTATTGTTTTAGGGCTGATATTTTGATTTTTATAACAATGAATACTTAGAAAGACATGGTTTCTATGACATGTTATTTAGCCACAAAACTGCTGGCTTTCACAACAAAAACTTTCAAAAGTTTCCATAACAGACAAAATTTACACCAAGCTCACATTTGTGACTCATTACTAATGACTGTACATAAAAGATGGATGTGGCCATTGTGCCTCTGGATTGCTGAGTGTAGCATTATGGCCATCATCATTTGGTTTTGTTGGAGCCAGAAGTGATTACCTCAAGATGGCAAGCATAGTCAGCTATGCTAAGTAACATACAAACACATTAATCGAATTTCTTTCTGCTGGTTGGTGCAGTGTGATAGAGTGTAATACAATTACAGTGTGATGTAATTGCAGCAAAATTCTTAAAAAGCACACCTAATAATGAAAACTATAAGAACTTATACATTTTAAGATAGCTAGTTACAAAAGTATCCTGCTGGTACCACTGAGGAAACTAGCTATACACATACCAAAGCTGTATTCTTAAGTAGACGTTTAAGCTTGACTGGGACTTCTATGGAAAATCTGGGTCCTAATTTACGTCGTAACCTGAAACTCCTTTAATCCTACACCATAACCTTCCACGCCACTCAAGTCACTGCCGGCTGCATCGACCCAGCGTGTAGTTACATTTCTCAGGAGGTGCACGTCAGGTTACATATAAGGTTACGGTGTAGGGTTAAAAGGAGTTTCCGCTCCTGATGGACGTTGCAATGTAGATTTCCTGCTGAAGCATAAATAACACAAAACTCTGTTTCTGCTCTAAAGTTGGGCCTTTTAACATTTGAGGATTAACATATTTTCAGAGTCGGACTCAAGTGGCCATTTCAGGAACTGCAGTTTTTCACAATCAGCATAACGTCAGTAAACCTGTGTACGATCGCCAGTTCCTGTTGGAATTACGAACATCGACCAGTTCTCAAGCAGTAAATTCATCAGACCATATCTTTGTGATGCTAATACCTGCATATAGGCCCCTACTGATCAGAGAAAAACTCTTTGTGAGGAAGGTAAGAGTTTGGTCTGAGGGATTAATGGAAGTCTAACAGAACTGCTTTAAATCCATACAGACATATTCTGAACTGCTGCCACTGATAATCAGCACACTAATGTGCAGGAGTATGCTACATCTGTATCTGCCTGCATCCAGAAATGCACAGAGGACCTCTGTGTCATAAAGAACATCCCCACTAAGGCCAATGAGAAACCATGGATGATGCAGGAAGTACATGAAAAACTAAAAGTACAGAATGAACCAAGCTCAACTGTCTACAGGGGATGCCATTTCCTCTGCTTTCCACCGGAGCTTGGCACTTGTAGAGGAGAAGTCATGTATGAATGCTGCTTGTTGACTTCAGCTCGGCATTCAATACGGTCAGCAGATGGTCAACAAACCAACACCCGAGGGTATCTGCACCCCCATGTGTAACTGTCTGCTGGACTTCCTCACCAACAGACCTCAGTCAGTAAGAGTGGGAAACAGCATCTCCAGCTCCATCTCCCTCTCCATCAGCTCGCATCAGGGCTCTGTTCCGAGCCCACTGCTGTTCACGCTGCTGACATATGACTGGAGCGCTGCATCTGCTTCTAATCACATCATCAAGTATGCAAATGAAACAACAGTGGTAGGTCTCATTAGGAACAGCAATGACCTGTCCTATAGAGAGGAGGCGAAGCGATTGGTGGACTGGTGCAGAGTTAATAGTCTGTTCCTGAACACTGAACATTAAGAGGACCAAGGAGATTATCATCGACTTCAGGAAAAAACAGCCCGGTCATTCCACACTTATCCTTGACAACAGTGCTGTGGAGGTAGTCAAAAGCATCAAGCTTTTGGGGGTAGAGATAACTGACAGCATGGACTGATCACTTTATACAGGATCAGTAGTTAAACGGACTCAGCAGTATCTGTACTTCCTGCTCCTGGATGAGGAGAGCATACCTTCGCCCTCCCATCCTCTCCACTTTCTACCGTGTCACTGTCGAGATCGTGCTGACCAGCTGTACCTCCATCTGGTTTGGCAGCTCCAGGGTCCCAGAGAAGAAGTCGCTACAGACAGTGGTGAGAATTGCTGAAAAGATCAGTGGGACTTCACTTCCATCCATCCAGGATATCCCACACAGACGCTGTCTCAGCAGAGCCCATAACACCATCCCTACTATTCAAACTGCCATTATTCATTTGATTGATGTTAATCACCAGTCTATTTTGCCATCTGACTATATTTTGTTCTATTGTTTTGCATGAACAGCTTTTACCTATTTCTTTAAAAATTGCTACCTATTTTTGAACTTACCATTTATTCAGCTTTCTGTACCACTAAAGTGAGAGTTTTTGAAACAAAGTTTTGTCTTTGAGCTTGCACAGACTCAAAATGTGTTATTCCACTGATGCAACACTGTAGACATGGATACTGTATTGTGTTGCATTGACAGGTCGTTTGTTACTTTTTTTCCCCCTTCGAAGTTATCCAACAACACTCTTTGGAATTAAAACATGAACACGAGGACTCTTCATTCAAGTCTCTCAGCACACACAGTAGATAAAGCTTTGTCAAGCATGGTCTGCTGTAAAGCAGCGTGACTGTTTTTCACTTTGAACTATATATCCCTGTGATGCCCCTGGTGGTATTGTGATTGTGCTTCAGATGTCATTGTGGAAAAAGACAAAGGGGTGCTGAGTATTAGAATAATAATGGCTTCATTTGATAACTTTTAAAGCAAGAAATAAAGGAAAAATAGTTTTTTTCTTCTTTTCTTTTTAGTAAAAACACAAAATCTTCCATTCTGTTCAGAAATGTCATTTCCGTGAAGATGTTTTGACACACACATAGAAACACAGATGTATTCACAAACCGGAGAGACCAAGAAAGTTTGACTCTGTTTGTATTCAAGGCTGCGGTTTTGTGTTTGTACCTAGAGAACTTTTTTTTATCATCAGCTGTAACAAAACATGAGACAGATAATAAAGTTAGTGACGGTAAAAGCTTTTCTATGGAAACCCAAAGCAATATTTCCAAGCTTGATTTTTATCGTCTGCTTTATGAAGGCTGTTGCATCTTTTGGTAAAATATAGGGCCTGTACTCTTGCCTTTTCATTTTCAAGTGTCCCATGACAACTCTCAATTTGGGAAAGGTTGGCCTCCGCTCAGAATTTAAAGAGGCTTTACTTTTAACTACCAGGAATGAGTGGAATGCAGAGGGGTCTGTCTCCTCTCTCGGACCATTACAGGGATAAAAGACGACAGGGTTATGACCAAGACCTTTGCAGAGGGCAGCAACGCCGTGGGTAGCCTGGGATTCGTAGGATTCAAGGTATTTAAATAGACCCTGGTCAACATCCTGGGTGAATGATATGCAAAAAGACAAATTCTGTAGAGTATCCAACAATGCAAATCCTTTCAAACCCACCAATCCGTACTAAAAAAACATCAGATCCATCTGCATATTATCTTCCAGAGGCACCTTTACGACTTGGATGGAGAGCATCTTAAAACCTCCCCTCTTCACTGATCGTTATCTTTAACAGTATTTACTGTATGACTCATGTAAGGCTTGGGAGATATTCTGTATAGGCCTTCTTATGTTTGCTCTTAAGTGCAGACATTCTTGTATAAGACCAAAAGAAAACACAGGGCCATCTTTGTAGTTGCAGTAAAAGCCCTTTTGGAAAATGCCAAACAGATTTCCCCTCAAGCTGACCTTTGGCCCTTTTTTTAAGAGCAAGTTCACATGCGGTCAGCAGAGGACTGGTTTTAATCAGAAAGTCGAAGACATACAGCTGGTACCAGCTGAGACATTGTCTGCTTTGAAGCGCAGTTTGGGATTTAAGAGGGTGTAAAGTAGGAATGAAGTTGCATTTTGGTTGCGCTCCCTTGTGTGTTTTGTTAAGGAGATACTCTTGTGGAGCCTGAAGCTATCTGTCTCTGTCAAGTGACTTCAGTAAATAAAGTGATCTAATCTGCGAGAAACTAATACACAGAAAAGCCTCGAAAAACAGACATTAGGAAGGGAGCAACCAGGGACAAGAGGCAAGACAGACAGATTAAGAGATAAAGGGGGGGGGGGGGGGGGGGTAGTGCAGGAGATAAAGAAATCAACATGATAAACACTAAATGCAAGGTCTCTCTTTTCTCAGATGTAGATATATTTGTATGCAGACGAGGAAATAAACTAAAAGGGGAAAAAGAAGAAGAGAAATTGAATATAAAATGACTATAGATCAAGAGTAACTTTTCTGTGGCAGCAAAGAGTAGTTCCAATAACAAACAAATGAGATGTGGGGTCTCAATTTGCTCTGTTAGTACACTCCATGCAGTGCACACTATTTTTAAATAAATTATATTGCATATTATGTGAGTTTGTCTCTAATCGAAGACAGTGAGTTGTCTTAGTTTTAGGCATGGCAGCAGTAGCATTTGTGAAACATACCTATCACCTAGCATTCACTTACAAGCAATTCAACTTGTGCATCATCTGATGACACATAATACAAGTTTACACTGAAGGCCACACTTACAAATAAATTTGAGACACCTAGTATTTCAGTGTAATGTCGCTGTTATAGTAGCTAGTCATGAAATAAGAAACAGCAAATAAGGCAGTGGCTAGCAATGACTCCTGTCATCATAAATATTGAATACAAGCTCCCTGTTTTCGTAGAAGTAGACACATTTTTATTGAAATAGAAAAGTAAATGGCTGTTGATCAAGAGTAACTTTTCTTTAGCAGCTAAGAATAGTTACAATAAAAATCTAATTTGACCCTACACCTGGTATTTCAATGAAACGCTGCTGCTAGCTAGTGACCAAACTCAGTGATAGCTTGCTATGCAATGGCTAGCTAAAACTGCTGTTATCCTATGCTTTTCTACTGGAACAGCAATGTTATTCAGGTAACCTGTTAGAGGATGTTCAGATGGTGAAGGTTTTATTTCAAGAAAATATGCTCCACGCTATGACATCACCACCACCACACTGCAAATTTCTTGTAGCTTAACAAGATTTATTGTCTTAAATTTAACCAGATTATCTTGTCCATTTTGTTTTGAACATTACAAGCTAGTTTCCAGTTTCACATGTTAGATGGTTAGACTTGTGTCAAGTATATATAACTTTTTTTTCTTATTTAGTCTGTAAATCTAAAAATGAACCATTTTACATTTATTTCAGGCAAAAATTGCTTTTAGATAGAGTGTAAAACAAAAAATTATCTCAAAATAAGAAACATTGACCTTTTTCCTTGAAATAAGAAAGTCAATCATTGGAAGGTATCTGACATAAGGTGGCTCCATGCTTTCATGTTATGCATGCCAGACACTGACCATAGCATCTGAGAGTCATCAGACCAGGGTTCTAACCATCTATAGTCCAATTTTGGTGAGACAGTGTGACTTGTAGCCTCTTTTTTCTGTTCTTCACTGACATGTGGCTCCTGGTGTGCTCTTCTGCTTAAAGGTTTGATATCTTGTGAACCATTTAGAGATGCTCTTCTGCATACCTGGGTTGTAACAAGTTACTGTTGCCAGCTCTCCCGCTGACCCCAGGGAGGGGCATCTTGCTCCTCCCTTCTTTTCCTCCCCATCCTCGGCTGCCTCCCTCTTCCCGCTCCAACTCACCCATCCACACAAGTAGGGCCTTGGGGTGCGGGTGTGTCACCAGGGTGCAGAGGAGGCATCCCCCCCCCTCTGTCCCCTTCTGGCCACCTGTGCCTCAATTTTATTCCACAACTTAGACATCCACATTACTCACACTCTCATAACACATACATATAGGGCCTTGAGGGTGAGCACGTTAATAGCGTCCAGTGGATGGTCTGTGTATTCAACTCCACCTCTGGCGCCAGTGCCCACCTCTCAATTTTAAATCCATGTAGACATTGAGGGTTCTCGGGAGGGGCCGTGCTAACACCTGCTGCTCTCTGGCAGCATCACCATGCTCTCCCGTGTTTTAAATGAACCTTAGAACAACACGCAGCAACACTACACATGAGTGAGAGGAGGGAGGTTCTGGGGTCTTCACACACACCCCTGTTCTCTGCTGGCCATCGGGGCTGGGAGGAGGTGTTGGCCGTCCGATTGGGATCTGGGATGCGGGGCCTCCCTGCTGCTGCGGAGCCTGGGGCGGTCTGCTTGCCTCCACCCTGGGGGAAAGGGTAACATCTCCTGGGTCTAGGTGCCGTTTCCCCCTCCAGGGGCGAGGGTACCTGGACCCGGGGTATAGAGTTTGTTTGGGGAGTGTGATTGTGTGTACAGTGTCCATGTATGTCTATCCCTACATTGGGTGAGTGCTGAGTATTTGTATATGTGTGCATGAGGGTGGGAATGCATGTTTGTGTCTGTGTGTGCCTGTTTGTCTGTGTCTATATGTCAGGTC
>VUQQ01065295.1:0-10209 GCA_015108535.1 Steatocranus sp. 'ultraslender' AB-2019 | reverse complement strand
CCATTATGCAAGGGGTGGGGGAAAGCCATTCACCAGAGCATAGCTTAACTGCTGCTGATGTGGGCTGGCCTTCTCCACACGCTCTTCAAGGCTGCTGTTTTTCCTGAAAACTTCTAACATTTGAAATTCTCCCGCAACCAGCTCATGACAATTATGAGAATATAAATGGCTCGCGCTGCCAGGAGTGAATTCTTGCATGAATGTGTTATCTCCCTGTGAGGCAGTCTTACTTGCTTGGGAACCCATGATAACAAATGGTAAATGGCCTGCATTTGTATAGCTAAGGACCCCAAAGCGCTTTACACTACATTCAGTCATTCACCCATTCACACACACTGGCAAGCTACATTGTAGCCACAGCTGCCCTGGGGCGCACTGACAGAGGCGAGGCTGCCGGACACTGGTGCCACCGGGCCCTCTGACCACCACCAGTAGGCGAACATGGGGTTAGTATCTTGCCCAAGGATATTTGGCATGCAGCCAGGAGGCAGCCTGGGATCAAACCACCGACCTTCTGATTAGTGGCTGACCTGCTCTGCCACCTGAGCTACAACAACAACCGTGTCCCAGACCACGGCTGCTCTGCAGTCATTAACACAAACACACTCACAACAACGACAATAACAAAGAATAGGCCTAGTGTCCACTATAACTGGACTCCGTGGAACTTCTCAACACCCCACTGAACTGCGGAGAATTTATTACAGGACCCCACAAAGCGGTCCGTATTTCTCCCCACTAAGACGGCGAACCAAAAAAGTTCGAACTGCGCAACTCTGCGACTTAATGCTTCTGTACAACAACTTCACTGAATGGTTTTGTACATCGCCCCACTAAGACGGCGAATTTTAGCCCCATTAAGCGGCCACGAACATCGCCCCACGCAGCCGGCGAAGACGTCCGGTTATAGAGTCGGACTCTTTAAACTTACTTGGTGTTGCTAAGCGTGTAATATCAGCCTCGAATACCGCCGATCGTCAGGAAAGGAGGAAAGACAGACAGCTAATCCACAGGAACTTCCTGGCTGACGTCAGCCTTTCAGCGTGTCTCTTCCCTCCTCGTGAATGCCAACTCCAGGGCTCCTGCTCGAAGGACCAATTAATGATAGGTTTGTAGCTTGAACCTATTCGCTGGAACATTGAAGACAATGTAATTACACAGCAAGCAAGACACGAAGTAGGCAAAGTTCTTTGTGTTTCACGTGCACGGGAGAGAACTGAACAAACGCCGTTCCTTTGCTTGACCCCAGTTGCTCTCGTCCGCTCTCCAGTAACACTGCTCTTTTATTGTGGTTACATGAATATGCATAGGTTCATTAACATATAACATCTTACATAGGTATACATGTGAACAAAGAATACCGTGTGTGTGTGTGTGTGTGGGGGGGGGGGGTGTCAAGATGTGACCCCATGAATGACTTCCCTAAACCTGCTGGCCTGGAAGTCCAGCAGTTCTCACTCTGGAATGCACACGAAGTTTGCAGACTATTGAGGATCAAACCTCTGCCAATCCACAACTAATTATAAAACTCTAAGCATATATGAGTAGATATTTCTAAGCATAAATGATAATCATCAATACAAATCTAACATTTCCCCCCTTGGCACAACACCTGGTTTGGCAGCACGCAGCGAGGTTCCAAACGCTTTCAGTATGAACTCCAGACCGCCGACAGGTCTCGCAGCCGCTCTATCACATGACACCATACTGCTCTGACGTGCTAAGGTCACAACCTGGATTACGCCATGTCGCAGGTTTTGTGAGGTGCTTTTGCGATATTTAATGGATCGGATTAGATTTTTTTTCTTAGGTCAGGATCGGCCCGATACTGACACTGTATATCAGATTGGTCCAGCCCTAATTTTTAGCAGGTAATCTCTTTTCTCACTTGGATCTTGGCAACAGTAAAAGCCAGAGGATAATGGTCTTAATTCTATGAGGAAAACCAGCAGTGACTGAAAAAGGTTTTACGTTATAGTACTGTTATTATTTTCTTTTCTGCCAACACTAATGATTATGACAGGTTTACTTTCAATTTACTACTGTTGTTTGCCTCTGTCTTTATTCACCAGTTCTTAATAACAAGGCTAATTAAGGCAGTGCAAACACATTAACAGTTATATTCACCATCATGCGTAGTACAATGTTTGCATCAGAGAAGAATTCAACATTTGGGCACTGAAATTCTAAACTCAAGTTTCTCATCATTCATCTTCATCATAAAAACTGTTCTTTAAAGCTATTTATCATCAGATGTTACTAAGCTGACATGTAGTTATTTCATTTATGTCCCTCAACTGGGGTCCATATTGCTATCTTGTGAAGTAGGTCAACACTGTGATGGACGATACCACCAGGGGTCACGCTATGGAAAGGAATAATGTAATCAGATTTAAAGACTTTGCTGTAAAATTACAGAGATACTGCAGAGCAAGAAGATTTTGCAAACACTCCTACATTTCTGTTCAGTATCTTGTGCAAGGACACTTTGGCATGTAGACTGGAGCAGCCAGGAAGTGGACCACCAATCTTCCAATTAGCAGACGGCCTTCTTTACCTCTCGAGCCACAGGTGACACACTGTAGGAGCTGGAGCTTCCATTTACCTCTTATCTCTCATATTTTTAGAAATGGGTTATAAAACCAACAAAATACATTCACGTGCATAACTAAACAGCAGAGGTGGTTACTGCAAATTTGTGTATATTTACCTCCTGATCTAGTAAGGCAGCATATTATTACACAATCAGCTTTTGGAATGCACCTGGTATTCACACTTCCTGTAAGTGAGGGGGAGCTCAGACTGCAGGTGTACAGGTGGAATCCCTGATCACAATCATGCTCTTTTGTTTCTGTATTCTGCTATGCTAGGCTGGCACTATTGCAGCAGACTGCTCTATTTTACCACAGACATGCTCTAGTCTGAATTGTCCTCTTAATTTAAGTGACATTACATGGATTAAAAAACTGTTTACTTTCCTCAAATTGAGTAATTTTTCCAACTAGGCTGGCATAATATGTGGAATCGAACAACATATCATGTTGAAAATAAAGAGCTGTATGTTGTTGTGTCAGAGCAAATTGTCCAACACATTCTTGCAGCACTTTGTAGAATACTTGAGAAATATAATCTACTGTTTGCCCCAGTTAAAGACCATAACTGTTGCACTTGTGAAATGCACTTTCATTTAAAATATGTTAGGTTCAAAGTCCTGGTAACAATAAATATATGAGTACAATATTTTTTTTTTATAGATTTCAGATTTAGACCTGGTTGACCCAGTCAAGTGGAGCAACATGTAACACAGTCTGTGCAGGAAGAAAGACTGCTGATGCTAACACTACTACTGACATAATGTGTGTTTGCAATTCACAAAGTGCCCACATTTCAGTAGTATTATTGAAGAATGAGGAATAGTTTTAAATGGAGCTTTAAAATGAGCAACGAGATAGCATTAAAATGTCATTTTAAACTTTATTTCTTTGAACTCTAAGAATCACTGAGCTCTACCTCTCATTTGCAGTAATGCTGAATATTTATAACGCCATTAAAAGATACAACCAAATAATAAAATTGATGCAATAACACCCTCCTCCTATCTCTATATCTATCTTGATATAAAGAGATTTAAAGAGTACGTGGCTCCTAGTGTTTCTTGCCTGGCACACCAATCCTGATTGGATTCAGTCATCACTCACTTCTGGTATTATATGCATCAGTTCATCCTCTCACTCTCAGCTAGATTGTTCTGTCTGCTTGTGTTGTAGTATTGCTCTGGCTTCCAAGTTTGCTCATTTGATTTCTTTTACATGCTGATGACTGTTATTTGCACAAGGCTTCTCTTTCTTTCTTTTCTCCATTGTGCTCATGCTCACCCAGAACTGAAGTGTTTCCTCATGGCTTTGTTTGCACCACTTCTAGTTTGCATATTCTTGAACTTAAAAAAAGAATTGTTAAATGTTCTCCTCGTGTTACATATTTCATTTGGGTCCAGTGTTACAGTGAATCTGAAAAAAGGGAAACACACTGAACAAATAAAGATACATGATGAAAAGGAAACAATATAAATATAAATAGGGATAAAAGATTAGGATACATGAGTCATAACAATTAAAAAATAATAATTAAAATAATTAATGATCACGAATCTAACTGATCAAAAGTTACCGCTACATTCGGTTCCACGATATGTTGTATATCAAAGCTTTTCCTTTTTTGTAAGAGAATGACCGATAGAATAATCATGGATCTGAGGCTGTGGTTTGGAGAAATACTAATGAGGAGCTTGTCAAAGAACAGGAAGCAGAGAATATGAGGTGTAAACTGGCTTCTAAAATTTATAGAAATATTAAATTTATATAATTTAATATTTTATTATTTTTAAAGTAGTTGATTGGTTGGCTTTTAGTTGCCAAGATCTAAAGATCCAAACTAACCAAAGTATAAAGTTATTGGTTTGACAGCTTCTCCTTTTTAGGTGACGATGAATATCACTGTCAGTGGATTAGATTACAAGCATTTCCTGCAGCAGGGGATCAGATGTGCTCATTATTTTCAACCCCACCCCAACACCAACACCCAGCCCTCCCCCTCCCTATTACCTTTTTAGGTCTAATTTAACAAGGACAAAACTTTGATATTGGTTTTATAACACAAGACCAGCAACCCTAACTATGAAGTCTGGGGCTATGTGAGTTACAGGAACAGAAATGTGGGCATGACTGAGACTTATCAGTCAGAGAATGAAAAGATGAAAAAATGTACTAAAAGCTTCCTATCATGTAAATAAATGGTTTGAGTTTGCACATTTTCAAACTCTGACAACAAAATAAGCACTGCGGTTTGCCAATATTTCAAAGACTATCAAAGATAAAGGCTAATAATGGCATTCATAGCAAACGTGAGTGCAAAGTTATTTTCACAACATACCATTAATTACCATTAAAACTTCTCTGTGCCCTCTCTTTTTTCCTCTTTTCTATCTAAAGATGAAGTTGAACCACATAGTTGCAGCATCACTAAGCTTTCCTCCATTTCTGATTGTTGATAGCAGAAGAGAAGCCCCAGTGCACGGGAGAAACAGCTGATGGAGTTTTGCAGTGCAGTGTGAAGTGATTATTTATTCATTTATTGCCCAAGCTGGAGTGTAATACCTTGTGTGAATGCAGATTTATCTTTTTGTGTTGCTCAGTCAGGACATCAACTGTGCTAAACTATTGTGCCCATGGCTTCAAACAGGACAAAATGTGACACCAAAGGCTTTTTTCTGATTGTGGACCTGCACCTTCACTGGCTAACAACTTGTGACCAGCAAAGCATTATGTGGATAACACTGTATAATGACTGATTACTCATTTTTGATTCTAATAATGACTGTAATCTACAAAAATGAAACGAGTGATTGTTCTTGTTTACTGAGGAAACACAGCAAGGAAGGCCAAGACCAATTTCCCATTATGTTTTTATACAACCATCTTTTAGCAGCCAAGTGCAGTGATTGTCAGTTCATAAAAAAGAATGCATTGCCTTCACCTTTTAGACATAGAAGCCTGTAAATCTGTGACAGAGATGAGCTAATATTCGTTGCTAAAGTAGCTCTTTTTATTTGGTATCAGAACAGCAGCATGGCGCCAATCCTAACAGAATGAAAAATAGTACAAGCCATTTAACCGCAACAGCAGACAATGCTACTTTACAGGAATATTTATCCTCTGGGACTACATTGTTGTTTTTCGTTCTTCTTTATGCTGGACTCTTTTGAAATATTCTTGACTCCAGTAATAAAATTACAGCACTTTGTAAGACCAAGAAAAGTGAAAAATGGGACCCAATTAAACTTAAACTTGTCTTTTACCTGGTAACTGAGTCTGTGCAGACATTGTTTTTCAAGTTGTGTGGATAAAATGTAATTATTAAAGCAATGTATTATGGTCTTTAGGCCAATGGGAGGTAGACAACCTTGATGGGAAATCAAAGAGAAATATTAAGACACAAGCAGAGAGAGAGAGAGGTGTTTTAAATTTGGCAGATGGTGGTGGTGGCGATCGGATCACTTTGACATTTCATTGGGAAACTCGGGTTAAATGGATTTAGTGCTTGCGTTCCAAAACACAGAATGGTTCAGTGGCACCCTACAATGATCATTCTGTTAGAATTTAAGCTTATTTATGAGTAACTGCACACTTAAACATGTTTTTTGAGCTTTATTTGAACAATAGGACGTTACTGTGATGAAACACATCAGTGCTAGTGTTAATATATACACTGGCAATAGATTCCTGTAGAAATATAGCTCAACACACCATGTGCGGTTTTAATTCTTATTGAAGCTTGCAAACCAGTGATGACACAAGCCTCTACTATCTGAGTTTACTTTTTTCTAATAATGCAGTGATGTAACTATCTAGTTTAAATAATAAACTCTGCGACTCTTGCAAACAGTTCTCAGTGACAGCCAGTGAAAAGTGCACTGCTATCTTTCGTGCACTTGAAATGCAAGTAAAATGTATTATCGCATTAAATACAGAATGTTTAGAGAGATCCACATCTCTTCTGGTGACACGCACTTACACATTGTCATCATCTGAACTACTTTCTGAAGTGCTGTCATACATCTCTGCATCATCTTTATCGTCAAGCCCCCTCAGTGGTTCTGCGTGAGTCCTGGGATTCTGGAAGATCCTGAGGTATTCAGCTGCATCTGCAGTTTAGCTTCTAGCTCAGTGTGCACCGCAGACCTGAATCCCGGGCTTTTGGTCACACACAACACCACACAGCAGGTCAGTCTCCTGACTGACCTGCTTTCACACAATAAAAGTGCCACATGACACCAACTAAAGACAATCAGGTTTTTCATACCTGATCAGCTAAAATGAGAGGTTTTGCATACCATACTGGTTTTTAGACGTCTTCAGCCTCAAGTTCATCATTGAAATGTCTCCTGTTTCTTAGTCTGGACAAACACACACACACACACACACACACACACACACACACCTACACACACACACACCACCCTACTGTGATCACCTCAAATACAAATACAGATAATAGCGTCACATTAAGAACATGCCACTAACCTTATCTGCAAAATGAAAAAAGTGGTGGCAATCTGTTCAACTTCCTCTCTCAAGGTGGAAGCTGCTCTGAGGTGGCTCCCACCGCTGCACAGTCTAAAACAGAATGAATGCAATGCACCTGAATTAGCAAAATTATAGTCTAAAACACCTGATATGTAAAAGCATTCCAGTTTAGTCAATGTTAAATTGAACTTTTAAACCCTTAACCCTGATCAGTAACTTTGTTTTTGAGGTAACATCTGTAAACGTAACGTTGCATGATTTCAATGACAGGTGAAAACAGAATCTCTCTTCACCATCAGAGGCTATTACAGGTCCCTCACAAATTTCACAAGTATCAAGGTGGTTTAAGGGGGTCTGTTGAATACCAAGCATCTCTTTGGCACCTCAGCCTTACGTGACCTCTGGGCTCCCATCGATCATCAAATCGTCCCTCTAGAGCAGCTGACTAGGAGTTGAAGCTGGTGAGTTAGAATAATAAATCAGGTGCAGACTCACACATGGTGAGACCTGGAGAAATGGATCCTGAGAGGAATGGTGGATATGTTTTGGATCCAAGTAGAAGGAGCTAAATCTCTGTGCCACCAGGGATTTTAGAGACGGTGGCAAATTATCTAGCGTCAATTAAAAGGCCCTGTCATTTCTTCTGTACACAGTGATCGCTCTTAGCTAAAGTATGTGACACAGACTTGATTTTGTCCTTTCCTTGGAAGGACTATTTTTTTAAATCCTCTTCTGATATATAGTGGATTGGGAAAATGTATCACTTTAATTTCATTTTCAGATAATTGATGGTTAATTTGTGAACGGATTGTAAAAATAAATACTCACTGAAGTGCAGCCAGGAAAAATCTGCTCCCTTCAAATGATGAACCTGCTGTCTGGAGGCGTTGCAGTGTGTCAATTTGTGTTCTGTGGAAGTGCCTGATTGAAGAATTTGCTTCACTTGTGTAAGGTGCTAATCAAAAGAGTTCAAGTGATATATCAAATAAAAATGTAACTAATTTCTAAATGACTGCAGACTAGCATTCGTTATGTAACACTGTTAATCAAATCCTTTTTATACTTTACTGTGAATTACTGCAAAAAAATGTTCAGTCTCTCCAAGTGTGTTATGCTGAAAATAACATACACTCTTTTCAGTTGCTATATAGCCACCATTGATATGTTAATATGTATTCAGAACATTCATATTTTGAATTGGCATATTTTTTGTCAACTATTTTTAATTTAATTCCATTTAAATTCAGGTTAATGTATATAGTGCCAATTCACAACCCTTATGAGGAAACACTTTGTGGCAGTGGGAAGGAAAAACTATCTTCTAACAGGAAGAACCAGGCTCAAGGAGGGGCAGCCATCTGTCACAACTGGTTGGCAATCATGAAAAAGAAGAAAGATAAGAAAAGAAAAAGCTCAGTAAATCAAGTGTGTTTGCACAAGTTTATATGCATTTTAAAAACTGCAAACAAAATACAAACTCCCACCACCAGCCGGTCGTGGCAAAATGGCTGCCCTGACTGGTTGACGTTGGGCGGAGGCTTGGTTCTGCCATTTAAAAGGTACCTGCTCTTGTGTGTGCACAGAATGAAAGGATGAGCAATCCCAGAGCCCTAGAAAATGACTTCTAGTAGACCACTGGTGAGAATGTCTTTAATCTAACTATTAGAAATAGTGTATTGTACTATACTGTCATGCAGCAAATGTCAAAAATATACTAAAAACAGACTCTAACTCAGGCCTAGGCAGCGAATAATTAGTGCAAACTGAGAATCTTTATTATGCACAAGCAGCACAGATTTTGAAACACTGAAGTATTTACATGGGGAAAGTTTCTGGCAGAGAGAACAACAGAAGAGGGTGAGACTCTGGAGCATCACTATCTAGGATGAACAAAAAATCCATGATTACATCAGGAAGATGTAAACAACTGATAATGTGTTTAATGAATACCTCAGACAGCAGAAAAAAAGAGCAAGAACAGGAACCATCATGGAAGGTCCCTTTACACCATCTACTACCAGCAGGTAGAAGAAATGGCTGACCTTGAGAAATCCTACCCGTGTCTGTAGAAAGCTGGACTGAAAGACAGCACAGAGGCACTAATCATAGCAGCACAGGAACAAGCTCTGAGCACAGGATCCATGGAGACTGGGGTCTACCACATCAGGCAAGGTGTGATGTAGGATGCAGGGTCTGCAAAGAAGTGTGCCCCTGAGACAACAGCACATAATAGCAGGGTGCAAGATGCTAGCAGGCACTGTAGGGTATACATGGAATGCCATAGCTAAGTGGCTGGCATAGTATACAGGAACATCTATGCTGACTATGGCCTGGAAATCCCAAAAGTCAAAATGGTTCCAAGGGTGGTTGAGAATGATTAAACTAATGTGGCAGCACGAGGTGGCGAAGAATGGATGCTCTTCACAATTTAACAGAAAACCGACAACACCAGCCTGGGAATTTCACCCAGAGAATACTGGACTGAGATGATGCAGTCTCCAAGAAGGCACTTAGGTCAAGTCAAACTCAAAGTAATGTCAGTACTTCCAAGCTTTTAACACTACATGGTCGTACTGTCTCCTGCACTCCAAATTATCTATTGTTGATCTGCACACATCTGTTGCTCCCACGGACATCACACACTCATATGTCATTGTCATGAGACAAACAAAATCACGGTTTAGTAACGCAACAGTAATCTAATTACTTTATTGCAATAGTAATCCCTTACTTTCCTCATTACTTGAAAAAAGTAATCGGATTACATGTTACTGCTAGTGATGGGATTTCCGGCTCTTTTTAGAGAACCGGCTCTTTCGGATCGGCTCACTAAAAAGAGCCAGTTCTTTCGGCTCCCAACCGGCTCTTCAGGTTGTTTTGTTGCTTTAATTAATTTATTATTAACAACAATATAAAATTATGCACAAAAGGAATTACTAATGTAAAAAAAAAAAAAAGGTGGTTTGATTTATATATGTTTATATATAAATATGCGATGGCCCCTAGAGACAAAGCACATACAAACTCCAAAACACATTTCTAGCTTTAACTGAACTTCCAAAACAGAGCTACCTAGATCACATAAATTACACAATTGAAAGCATATGTGTGTTGTTTGTGTATTTAT